>JAHQIW010005855.1:0-35526 GCA_019055375.1 Parelaphostrongylus tenuis | reverse complement strand
AGCTTCAGATGGCTACTGACAATTTCTATACTTTACGTACAACAAGCGATTTCTCGCAGTCATCTTTTCCTTTGAAACTCACCCATAACTCGTTCAGCATAACGAGTGAAAATCATTACAATTACCATGCTGTTGTGATTCATAGCTTTCAATCTCAAAAGAAAAATCCTTATAGTTCAAAGCATTTCATATGTTGAATCTCCATGAAACAGCGAATAAAAAACAACATCTTTCATGAAATTTGTATCGCATTTCATTATTGTGCTGCCACAGTAATCGCTGGCTAGTCCTTATACCACTGCTGATATTACTGATCAAAAACGAATTTCACCTTCATAATCGCAACATACGCAATCGCATACAGCATTGAGAGCAACGCAGTTACACGGCGGACGCTCACGTGCTCACGTGACTGAGAGATGTTCTGTCTGCACGGTCGTTCACTTTTGACTACCCATTCCAAGACCGCGTATACTACTCATGGTACACGCGAGTTTTCGTCATTTTCTTCTCAACTATAAGCTTTTCGTTATACTCTAATGACATTTCGATAGTTATAGAATAACGGTTCTGGTGGTTTTCTTGGCTTTTGCAATTGTGCATTTAGTAATCTGTAACAACGTAAAGAATATCGCCTTTTTTTTCTCCTAGCATGCAGTGTGACTTGCGCTCGTGCTCACCAAGTCATTTCATACAGCAAGCATTTTTCACCAAAGTTCCAGCAATTATTCGATAGCTTGAAAAATGGTGATTCGAAATATATACTTAGTTCTTGAATTGAATAAAAAATGTAGGTTTCTCAAGCGTTGTAAAAGTGATGAATAAAAATTGCGTTTCGCTTCCTAAGTGCTTTACTTGCTTCGCTACCGTTTATGCCTGGCCTTGCAGTTGAGTTTTAATAATCGTTCGAAGTGGTGATGGGCCAGTGTCATTGCACAATGTGCCATCGCTACAAACGCGTTCCTCCTTGCCACAATGGAGGGCTCAATGTTTGGCGTGGGTCACTGAAGAGGAGGGCAAGACCTTCGAAGCACCGGTGTATGGCCCTGGCCTACCAACCTTGCTTAGGCTTCAAGCATTCTTTTTTAGATCATTTGATAGCTCGAGAAGTATAGCTTTTTAATAACCAATTTGGATTTTTTTAACTGATATTTGGTGCCCTGAACCAACGGAATTAATACCGCATTGCACACTCCAAGTAAGCATCTAGTTTCCTGAACTCTATTTTCTAGTATGTAAGAAGAATTCTGTAAAGCTACTATTTGTTGATGATGTCTTTTATAGAGGACATTGCAAAGCTGCTAGTTGTTAATATTGTGAGAGAAATAACGCCTAAATAAATACTTTGAATAAAAGGTCTTCTGCACTGGTGAAACTTGAAATCTTAAACACTGCCTCCAAAGACGTGTTGCGAACTTTTGTCAGATGTGTAGATCAAGCAAATTAATCACATAGACCAAAGCAATAGCGGCTTATGCGCGAAGGTAAGAATATATAATTCCACTGATTGCTTTGTGGCATTCCTGCTAGCTAGCTACCTCGCATCGTTATCGTTTTGGTAGTTTAGCTTCTTACGAGTATTTGCTTCTCTTCTTCATCTTACTATCTATGTATGTTTATTACACCATTACATCTGCAACTCGCTATGTTGTTCGCGAATATTCGATAGCTTACCTTTTAATGCCATTATGTCAGGAGGAAAAGACGGGGAAACCTAAGGAGAAGAAGATTGGGAAGCTCTTGAAGATGAATAATTGGAAGTCATGCTCTTAGACTTGGCTATAAGAGCTGACATGGACATTGGTAACGATCAGGCGCGAACATGGACAAAAACGAGCAAGCTGCACAAGGTTCTGAGGATGACGGTGACGGAACTGATGAATCACAAAGAGCTTTTTTGAATGCTGATATTGTAGTTGGTGATTGGACCACCAATATGCGGCCACCCACCGTCCTGGGATTTGATGACCTAGCGGCAGGTGTCCAACACGGTATTGTTGGCGGGTGCCGGCAACCCGCTCATTTCTACGAACTGCTCATGACCGATCTTTGGGAGCTGATTGTAGAGCAAACAAATATCTACCACATTCAGTATAACGCCGATTAAGAGGATACCATAGTGGAGGAAATGAAGACATTCGTAGCCTTGTGTATGCAAATAAGTTTTGTGAAGCTACCACATCTGAAAAATCATTGAAGCAGTTATTCGTCTTTTGGAAACCCCTTCTTAGGAGTATGAGATCATGGCAATAACAACAAACTCAAGCTGCATGTCGATTTCACATCTATGCAACGCAGATGAATGTTGACCGGTACTGATATTTAGGGTAAACTGCTAAGATCGATGGTTGTTGTATAATTAGTTGTTTGCTAAATAAATTTTTGGAACAAAAGATCAAGAACATCGGTGAAAGTCTTGGAAAATTTGGGTGAGGAATATGCACTTTCTCCAGAGAAAAACTCTACAATTTGTTGAGTATGGGCTTTATGAAGCTTATTCCATGCGCACTGAAAGTCATACCAAATACACTACTTCAAAAACCATCATTAATCGAAAAAATTCTCTTCAATTTTACACTGCTGCATATTGCCAAAAAATAAGAAGTAGGAAATGAAGATGCTTTATTTTCCCCTTGATATAACCGTGGTATTGAGAAGAGGAAATTTTTAAGAACAGGTAGACTTTCTTTTTATTAAAAAAAAGTTTTATAGAAGGCTTTTAGTGAAATATCATTCTTTCTGATTACAAATGTTTCTAGAGCACGAATATCATTACACAGTCACCGAAACACCTAATGCGAAGTTCAGAAAACTAGATGGCTCACTCAGTTTTTGCAATGCAGTATTAATTCCGATGGTTGAGGGCAACCAAATATCAGGTAAAAAAAAATCCGAATCAGTTTTTGAGAGCTATACTCTTTGTGCTATCAAATGATTCAAAATAATGTTTAAAGCCTAAGCGAGGTTGGTACGCCACGGAAATACAGCGGTGTTTCGGAGGTCCTGTCCTCCTCTTCAGTGACCCACGCCAAACATTAAGCCCTGCATCGTAGCAAGAACAACGCACGCGTATGTAGTGACGGCACAGTGTACAATGACACTGGCCCATCACCACTTTAAACGATTTTCAAAACTCCACTGCAAGGCCAGGCATAAACGATCAGTTTTTATCCATCATTTTTACAGCGCTTAAAAAAACCTGCGTCTTCTAATCAATTCAAAAACTAAGTATATATCTAGAATCATAATTTTTCAAGCTATCGAATAATTGCTGGAACTTTGGTGAAAAGTGCTTGCTCTATGAAATGACTTTGTGAGCACGAACGCAAATTACACTGCATACTAAAAAGAAAAAACGCGATATTCTTTACGTTGTTATAGCTTACCGAGAACACATTTCAGAAGCCGAGAATACCACCAGAACCGTTATTCTATAACTATCGAAATGTCATTAGAGTATAACGAAAAGCTTATAGTTGAGAAGAAAATGACGAAAACTCGCGTGTACCATGAGTAGTATACGCGGTCTTGGAATGGGTAGTCAAAAGTGAACGACCGTGCAGACAGAACATCTCTCAGTCACGTGAGCGTCCGCCGTGTAACTGCGTTGCTCTCAATGCTGTATGCGATTGCGTATGTTGCGATTATGAAGGTGAAAATCGTTTTTGATCCGTAATATCAGCAGCGGTATAAGGGCCAGCCAGCGATTACTTTGGCAGCACAATAATGAGATGCGATACAAATTTCATGAAAGATGTTGTTTTTTATTCGCTGTTTCATGGAGATTCAACATATGAAATGCTTTGAACTATAAGGATTTTTCTTTTGAGATCGAAAGCTAAGAATCACAACAGCATGGTATTTGTCATGTTTATACTCGTTATGCTGAAGCGAGATATGGATGAGTTTTCAGCGTAAAGATGACGGCGAGAAATAGCATATTGTACGTAAAGTAAAAAATTGAAGGACGTCTAAAATTTAGCAGAAATTCTCATCCGCTGGAGAAAAATTTTTTATACTATTGCTAGTAGCCATCTGAAGCTTAGACTTGTAGATGGAGCCCCAAGTCATCGATTTTTAAAAGCATCCCTTCATAATGTTGTGACATTAGAAATAGTTCATGCATTATTATGTCACGTATATTTTTCTCTTATCTCGCTCATACTTCGCTGTACAAAACTTCTTTTTCATAGGGTTAGTACTCAAACTATGATGCAGGCTTCAAGGAACTCAAAAACTTGCTTGCCTTTTAAGAAACTCTCCTGATCTTTTGATCTCTTCCGGTTCTCGATCTGTGAGTGGAACCTTTCCCGCCCAAAGCTCTTTCCTAAGATTCATTGGTATTCATCTGACAGGGTAATGTTTCCTGATTCTAGCAGTATGATTTTATTCTAAAAATATGATTTAGCAAGGAAAATACGATCTAGTCTTACATTTTTGGTAACTGTGCTTACAGGCTATTCGACAAAGCTCCGGCAGCAGCAGGGGCGGAGCGAGGCGGAATTGTCCAGCGAAATTTAAGTGATATAAGAGGAAAAAACACATGGTCATATGAAATATAATTTTATTTCGAATGTTAGAGCGTCACAAAGGTGCGTTTTCAAAAACCTGCAGCGTGGCGCGGTAGCCTCAAGTATTAGCTTTTGAACGGTTACTGTCACTATTATGAAAAGTTCATCTTAAGCAAATGAGATCGCTTTTCATTTATACTTTTTTATTAGAAGAATTGGAGTCCCTTTTGCTAGACAAAGAGTATCTTATTACCTACTAGTTATTTTTCAAGAGCTTAAATTCAGGCAAATTATAAAATCTGTTTGCTTTCAAAAAGACACACTTCGCAATGCTGTGGCACATAAAATTATATCATAATTTGCACGAGATGAGCATTATCGCGTTGATATGTCGGGGGAATGCTCTATTCCCCAAACTTTCTCTGATCGTTAGATAGCGTGAATGTTGTGGATCACAGAACTTTATTACGTTGAAGAGCTTTCGTGGCACTTGTCCACTATGAGGAGACAAGTGACAAGCCGATTGCATTCGCTGGACAGGAACTTTTCACAAGGAATTTCATTGCGGATGACTAATTGGCAACAAATAAGTACAAGTGATGCTGAGCGTATGTCACCTAAGCAGAGTAAACGACTTAGAACTAATAATACCTAATAGATTTTGAAGGACATAAAAATCAATTCAATATGATCGGAGATCTTGACAACTAAACAGTTGTGGGCTCACACTGATAACAGAAAGTAACCATGGGAATGTGAATATCGAAGTAGAGGTCAGATTTCTGCTAAAAGAAAATCGAGATTTATGCAATCATAATATTCCAAAGTAAATAGAGCATCGCAGCAGTGGTATCTGAGGTTAGGTCGTGTTGAATGTGGGCGATATGAATCATGAGCTACATAGTTCATAAAGGTTGACCAAGTCTAGGAAAGCACGACAGGAAGCGAATGCAGAGAATGGCAGATTATTGTTCTACGGTGACGGCGTTTCATGCGGAATCAATGAGCGAAGAGAGGTGAAATCTCAGATAGCCTATCGATAGCGTGCCTGATACTGAAGAACCAAGGACCTCGTCAAGGACTTTTTGCTAGTTATGAAAAGATTCAGAAGATATTCTACAGTACGAAAAACGCACCGAAACAACCTGAATGGCATAAAGTGGTTAACCCATCTAAAATTATTTATTTTGGACGAGATAGAAGACTGCCTTGAAAGCTCACCTCTATTAAACTTTATTGACGGAAAAATCAATAAATTTCCTTACGTATTCGTCTTTTTCGGATCCCGTGATTCGTTTCGCTTGTCCTCAGCTATGTTTGAATTGTTCGGTGGTTCACCGGTCAAGTGAAGAATTTCACTACAAAATAGCCTTATAAACAGTGTGGCTTTTATTGATACTGATAATTATGAAAACGCCTATTACAGGATAGAAAGCCCATAGAAAGAAATTACTATTGAATGGTAAATAGGATTAAAATTCTATATGAGAGCGCCACTAAGTGTGGTTCGTCATTCAAGATGTACTACGCGAAGAAAACTCGTCTTGTACAAAAATGAAGAGCGATGAGACGAGGACTAATGACTGTGGACAGTGACTCTAATCATTAGCTGTGAAGAAGAGGAAGATGCCGGAATCTTATCTCAATAGAGATCAGTGCCAATCACATGTAAACGCAGTCGCTTGAAAATTATAGACAAATCTTACTCTATTAATTTGACCGCTTATGGCGGTGATATGATGTTACAAATACATACCCAATGATATAGAGTGATGTGCGAAACGTTTTCGTCAGGCGGGACCAGAACCCCGCAGATCACTGTTTCCGGGAATGCGTGCTCTATCCATTACAGTACTGAGGCAGATTTCGCACAATGCTCTTTCTACGCTATAGCCCACTTACTGTCAGGCGCCAGCTGTCAACGGTCTGACCTGACGCAAAAGTTGCACATCACTCTACATTAATGGGTTTGTTTTTGTAACATCACACCAGCGTTGTAAGCGGTCAAATAAAAAAAAAAGAATATCATTTGATTTATGATACCCGATATCTGTCAGAGTGACCGGGTTCAATGTCGAGACCGAGTACACGGGCCAGGATGTTGACGGCTGGCGGCTGACCGATAGGTGTGTTGTAGCGTAGAAAGAGCGATGTGCAAAATGGGCGTCAGTAGTGTAACGGATAGAGCAAGCATTCCCGGAAAGAGTGAGATGCGGGTTCTAGTCCCGCCTGACGAGAAAGTCTTGCACATTATTCTACATCAGTTGGTATGTATTTGTAACATCATACCACCGCCATAAGCAGTGAAATAAAAAAAAAAACATTTGTCTATAGTTTTTCAAACGACTGCGTTTTCACGAGGTTGGCACTGATCTTTATTAAATAAGATTCCGGCATCTTCCTCTTCTTCACAGCTAATGATTAGAGTCACTGTCTACAGTCATTCGCCCTCGTCTCATAGATCTTCATTTTTGTCCGAGACGAGTTTTCTTCGCTGGAGTACGTACATCTTGAATGACGAACCACACTCAGTGGCACTCTCATATAAAGTTTAATCCCATATACCACTCGATAGTAATTTCTTTCTATGGGCTTACTATCCTGTGATAGGCGTTTTCATAATCACCTAACAGAGTGCGCAATAACGTTTTAAAAACAAATTTTTTTCGTCTCGTTACCCATCAATAATAGTCGTATCATTGTTTAACTCATGCGACTAAGCATTCTTGCGCTTTGCGTTAGCTAATACATGATATCGACAACTGGGCGATAGAAAGCCTGGTGATAACAATTTATTATCAACGGAAGATAAGTATCAATAAAAGCTACACTGTATATAAGGCTATTTTGTAGTGAGATTCTTCACGTGACCGGTGCACCCCCGAACAATTCAAACATAGCTGAAGACAACAGCAACTAATCACGGGATCCGAACGAGACAAATACGTAAGAAATTTTGTTGATTTTTCCGTCAATAAAATTTAATAGAGGTGACCTTTCAAAGCGGTCTTCTATCTCGTCCAAAATAAATAATTTCAGATGAGTGAATCACTTTATACCACACAGGTTGTTTCGGCGCGTTTTTCGTACTGTAGAATATCTTCTAAATCTTTTCATAACTAGCAAAAGTCTTTGACGAGGTCTTGGTTTCTTCAGTATCAGGCACGCTATCAATAGGCTATCTGAGATTTCACCTCTCTTCGCACATTGATTCTGTATGAAACGCCGGCACCGTAGAACAATAATCTGCCATTTTCTGTATTTGCTTACTGTTGCGCTTCCCTAGACTTGGTCAACCCTTATATATCATGTAGCTCATGATTCATATAGCCCACTTTCAACACGACCTAACCTCAGATACCACTGCTGCAATGCTCTATCTACTTTGGTATTTTATGACTGCAAAAATCTTGATTTTTCTTCTTAGTAGAAATCTAACCTCTACTTCGACATTCACATTCCCATGGTTACTTTCCGTTATCAGTGTGAGCCCACAACTGTTTAATTGTCAAGATCTCCTACCATATTGAATTGATTTTTATATCCTTCAAAATCTATGTAAGGTGTTATTAGTTCTAATTCGTTTACTCTGCTTAGGTGACATGCGCTCAGCATCATTTGTACTCATTTGTTTCCAATCAGTCATCCACTTGCTCGGCTACAATTTGTGAATCTGCAACCTCTTCTTTCTGTAAGAATGCTGAGTGAAAAAGTCTTTACCCAAAACTGTTGTCAGCACATGTGATCACTAGAATGAAGGCTGCGTTTCCTCTGATTTTCCTTATGACGACAGAGATTCCTTTCTCAACCGAGCAATAGACGACGATGAGCACTGGTAGAGGCGTTTCTACTACAGCAGAGCCGTCCTTAATTATTCTGAACCAGACCATCCTCCCACGGAAGATCTTACATCTAGTAATAGTGAGAGCGAGGTGAGATTGTGTAAATTATACGTAATCCAAGGATTTGCGTGTAGATTTGCTTGCCACTAGCAACTTAACTTTAGAAATCTATCGAATTTCGTGCTAGTTGACTCCTCCAGTAATCTCGGGATTAGTGTTCTAGTATTTGCTCTATCCCACTCATATGCATTCGCTGGCTCTCGATCTGATGAAGTACTCACTGATAATTGTGGCATAAATGTACCCACACGAAAATACTAGAAAATGGCCTAGGGTGGGACTGCTTGTGCTACGCAGTATCTTCAATTATTTCACTCTCTACCTAAAAGATATGTCAAAAAGAAATTTTCTAAGGCTTTCAGACTATGAAGAAGTCTATTCGGTGGTAACACTTTTCTCAATTTCATAGGATGTTGTAGGAGCAGGAGGTTGCAATATATACCATGTGCAGTCATACTGCCGTATTTCTGGGTCTTCTTTGAGTCATCACAAGTTTATCGCTGCTTTTTTTAATGCATTAAGTCTTTACATAAATTTTGACACCAGAGCAATGAACACTAAAATTATTGGCTAGAAATAGTTATAATACCTTTACAACACTATTTAGAGTATGCGTCATCATCCCAATCACATCTTTGTCATCTCTCTGACACTACAGATCAATACCGCTCCATCAAAACTTATCATCCCTAGATTCAGAGAAAGTTGTCGATTTCAAGTCAAGCGCAAATAATTGATGACCCGGCAAATCTTTCTGCCCAGGAAGAGGTGATAGTTAGACGGCGAGAAATCAGGACTGTACGGCTAACGATCCAGGAACTCCAGATCATTTTCGATTAACTTCCCCTTTATAACTTTGGCGACATGCAGTCTTTCGCTTTTCCGATGCATGTGCTCACAGTAACGCTTGGCGTTGCTCGTCTCTCCAACTGGCAGCAAACCCCAGCGAATCTGTCCGATCCAGTGTCTAATGTTGATGAACATTGCTTAGCTTAGCTTTATCACTTCTCGTTAAGAATTTGGTGTTTAATACTCTAGTGCCAAAACTTATGAGGAGATCTATTGTTAGGCGTTCATGTATATTCAACGTTTTATGTAGCGATGTGTCAAACTTCATTGTTCTCATACAAAAGGCGCCTTACCATGAATCGTTTTCTTCTTAGAGAATCTCGAATTCACGTTATGGTTTGGCTGCTGTTTGATCATATGACATGAGGATCTTTCAGAGAATTTTGAACTTCCTATCTCAAGCACCAGCCAGGCTATGTGGATTAGAGAAAACTCTCCCCACACAACTCTGATATCAAAGCCTGGAGAGAGTGGTTGACCTGATAAGTGATAAGAATTTTGAGTCAGCACTTTTCGCTCACTAAAGTCACCTTTATCGCTGCCGTATCCGCACTAACTTTATTGTTAGTTATTATAAATATCATTTCCCCAGCTTAACAGATGGTTCATGAGATTTCCATGTCAAATGAATAGACAAGCTTGATATAGAGAAACCGTTATATTTTGCTAACATCTCGTTCTTGTAGACATAATGAAATGTCAGAACCGTGAAACAGAGGCACATAAAATAATCAAGAGTCATTTTCAATTCTTGAAGCACATCACAGAAGGTTCAATTTCAAAATAGGCAATTTCAGTTTGACACACACAGCTGCACGGAAAAATTGGTATATGACGAAGTAAGTGTCCAGGAGGAGGTCTTGAAAGCGCAGAGCTCGAACTGGAACAGGTAACACCTTATCATGGCAGAGAAAAACCCGACACTTTCACTTCTAAAACAGACATCTTTGTCATGATTGCTCCGAGGTGAGAACCATAGTTGACAAACGTGAGATGCTATCTCGAAAATCACGAAAGGTTCTGCTTCATCTGCAAAGGGATAACAAAGATCTGAGGAGGAGACTCTTATTGGTGTTTGTGTGTTCATTCGTTCTAAGGAGCTCCTCTAAGGAGCGTGGGAGTAGAAAAAAATGTGAACGGATATTTATTAGTAGACAAACTGAGGTGTAATTACAACTTGTTGAGAATTTTGTTGTGTGCTTAGCGTAATATATAAACGGAGCAAACTTGCGACTACAATGACTCGACTTTGACTCCTTCTATTAGAGATTGACACCTTTGCTACTATGCTGTATACCTGGGGCATGTAGTATCAGTCTACATCCAGCAGCCTTAAGCCTGCGTACACTATCCGGTTTACTTGCCACAGCAAGCTCCACTCACTCCGGCGCGGCTTTCAATTTCATTTTTATTTTTGTACCATATAAGGGAGTCCTCCACTAACTCATAAAATCCTCATGCTTCTTCGCATTTACGAGCTCTTTGGTACATGCATGCGTTGGATTTCTTGTGATGTTACGTCTCCTCTTTCAGGCGGTAAAGCCAACCAGGTACTCTTGATCAGCACTCTAGAGAAAACCAACCATTTTCCTTCCGTACTCAAAATTTTCAAGAACCAGTGGTGAAAGATGCATTGGAAAGGATTTTTAGAGCCTATTTCACAGAAACTAGTAATGATTTGAACTGCACTTCATTAAAATGGAACGCTATGAATTGGAATCACTTTAGCTACCTTTTACATTCTCAAAACGATAAGCATTTAGATAACACCACCCGTCGTTGCCCATCCACCGCGGAATCGCCGACGAAACATATACAATTCTCATCTGACATCGGTGCCGTCAGCACCGTATTACTCCGCCGCTACCGATAACCAAGGAGTTCAGTATCAACAGGTTTCTTCTATTATGCTGTATACCGTTTCACCGCGGATATTTCTGACAAAGGCTAAGTCATCACATACGCATAGCGGAAATAAAATGGAGTGAGTGAGTGAGTGGAGTGAGTGAGTGGAGTGGAGTGAGAGTGGAGTGAGTGAGAGTGGAGTGAGTGAGTGAGTGGAGTGAGTGAGTGGAGTGAGCGAGTGAGTGAGTGAGTGGAGTGAGAGTGAGTGAGTGGAGTGAGTGAGTGAGTGAGTGAGTGGAGTGAGTAGAGTGAGTGAGTGAGTGAGTGAGTGAGTGGAGTGAGTGGATTGAGTGAGTGAGGGAGTGAGTGAGTGAGTGAGTGAGTGAGTGAGTGAGTGGAGTGAGTGAGTGGAGTGAGTGAGTGGAGTGAGTGGAGTGAGGAGTGAGTGGAGTGAGTGAGTGAGTGAGTGAGTGAGTAGAGTGAGAGTGAGTTGAGTGAGTGAGTGGATTGAGTGAGTGAGTGGAGTGAGTGAGTGAGTGAGTGAGTGAGTGAGTGAGTGGAGTGAGTGAGTGGAGTGAGTGAGTGAGTGAGTGAGTGGAGTGAGTGAGTGGAGTGAGTGAGTGGAGTGAGTGAGTGGAGTGAGTGAGTGAGTGAGTGGAGTGAGTGAGTGAGTGAGTGAGTGAGTGAGTGGAGTGAGTGAGTGGAGGAGTGAGTGAGTGAGTGGAGTGAGTGAGTGAGTGAGTGAGTGGAGTGAGTGAGTGGAGTGAGTGAGTGAGTGAGAGAGTGAGTGAGTGGAGTGAGTGAGTGAGTGAGTGAGTGAGTGGAGTGGAGTGAGTGAGTGAGTGAGTGAGTGAGTGAGTGAGTGAGTGAGTGAGTGGAGTGAGTGAGTGAGTGAGTGGAGTGAGTGAGTGAGGAGTGAGTGAGTGAGTGGAGTGAGTGAGTGAGTGAGTGAGTGAGTGAGTGAGTGAGTGAGTGGAGTGAGTGAGTGGAGTGAGTGAGTGAGTGAGTGAGTGAGTGAGTGAGTGAGTGAGTGAGTGAGTGGAGTGAGTGAGTGAGTGTAGTGAGTGAGTGGAGTGAGTGAGTGGAGTGAGTGAGTGGAGTGAGTGAGTGAGTGGAGTGAGTGGAGTGAGTGAGTGGAGTGAGTGAGTGAGTGGAGTGAGTGAGTGGAGTGAGTGAGTGGAGTGAGTGAGTGAGTGGAGTGAGTGAGTGGAGTGAGTGAGTGAGTGAGTGAGTGGAGTGAGTGAGTGAGTGGAGTGAGTGGAGTGAGTGAGTGGAGTGAGTGAGTGGAGTGAGTGAGTGGAGTGAGTGAGTGGAGTGAGTGAGTGAGTGAGTGAGTGAGTGAGTGGAGTGAGTGAGTGGAGTGAGTGAGTGAGTGAGTGGAGTGAGTGGAGTGGAGTGAGTGAGTGAGTGAGTGAGTGGAGTGAGTGAGTGAGTGAGTGGAGTGAGTGGAGTGAGTGAGTGGAGTGAGTGAGTGGAGTGAGTGAGTGAGTGGAGTGAGTGAGTGAGTGGAGTGAGTGAGTGAGTGAGTGAGTGAGTGAGTGAGTGAGTGGAGTGAGTGAGTGAGTGGAGTGAGTGAGTGAGTGAGTGAGTGGAGTGAGTGGAGTGAGTGAGTGGAGTGAGTGAGTGGAGTGAGTGAGTGGAGTGAGTGAGTGAGTGAGTGAGTGAGTGAGTGAGTGAGTGGAGTGAGTGAGTGAGTGAGTGAGTGAGTGGAGTGAGTGAGTGAGTGAGTGAGTGAGTGGAGTGAGTGGAGTGAGTGAGTGAGTGAGTGAGTGAGTGAGTGAGTGAGTGCGTGAGTGAGTGAGTGAGTGAGTGAGTGGAGTGAGTGAGTGGAGTGAGTGAGTGAGTGAGTGGAGTGAGTGAGTGAGTGAGTGAGTGGAGTGAGTGAGTGAGTGAGTGAGTGGAGTGAGTGAGTGAGTGAGTGAGTGAGTGGAGTGAGTGGAGTGAGTGAGTGAGTGAGTGAGTGGGAGTGAGTGAGTGGAGTGAGTGAGTGAGTGGAGTGAGTGAGTGAGTGAGTGAGTGAGAGTGGAGTGAGTGAGTGAGTGGAGTGAGTGAGTGCAGTGAGTGAGTGAGTGAGTGAGTGGAGTGGAGTGAGTGAGTGGAGTGAGTGAGTGAGTGAGTGAGTGAGTGAGTGAGTGAGTGAGTGAGTGAGTGAGTGAGTGAGTGGAGTGAGTGAGTGAGTGAGTGAGTGAGTGGAGTGAGTGAGTGGAGTGAGTGAGTGGAGTGAGTGAGTGAGTGAGTGAGTGGAGTGAGTGAGTGGAGTGAGTGAGTGAGTGAGTGAGTGAGTGAGTGAGTGAGTGAGTGGAGTGAGTGAGTGAGTGGAGTGAGTGAGTGAGTGAGTGGAGTGAGTGAGTGGAGTGAGTGAGTGAGTGAGTGAGTGAGTGAGTGAGTGGAGTGAGTGAGTGGAGTGAGTGAGTGAGTGGAGTGAGTGAGTGGAGTGAGTGAGTGGAGTGAGTGAGTGAGTGAGTGAGTGAGTGGAGTGAGTGAGTGAGTGAGTGAGTGAGTGAGTGAGTGGAGTGAGTGAGTGAGTGAGTGAGTGAGTGAGTGAGTGGAGTGAGTGAGTGAGTGGAGTGAGTGAGTGGAGTGAGTGAGTGAGTGGAGTGAGTGAGTGGAGTGAGTGAGTGAGTGAGTGAGTGAGTGAGTGAGTGAGTGAGTGAGTGAGTGAGTGGAGTGAGTGAGTGAGTGGAGTGAGTGAGTGAGTGAGTGAGTGGAGTGAGTGAGTGAGTGAGTGAGGAGTGAGTGAGTGAGTGAGTGGAGTGAGTGAGTGGAGTGAGTGAGTGGAGTGAGTGAGTGAGTGAGTGAGTGGAGTGAGTGAGTGGAGTGAGTGAGTGAGTGGAGTGAGTGAGTGGTGAGTGAGTGAGTGAGTGAGTGGAGTGAGTGAGTGAGTGGGTGAGTGAGTGAGTGAGTGAGTGAGTGAGTGGAGTGAGTGAGTGGAGTGAGTGAGTGAGTGGAGTGAGTGGAGTGGAGTGAGTGGAGTGAGTGAGTGAGTGAGTGAGTGAGTGAGTGAGTGAGTGAGTGAGTGAGTGAGTGAGTGAGTGAGTGAGTGAGTGGAGTGAGTGGAGTGAGTGAGTGAGTGAGTGAGTGGAGTGAGTGAGTGGAGTGAGTGAGTGAGTGAGTGAGAGTGAGTGAGTGAGTGAGTGAGTGAGTGAGTGGAGTGAGTGAGTGAGTGAGTGAGTGGAGTGAGTGAGTGAGTGAGTGAGTGAGTGGAGTGAGTGAGTGAGTGAGTGAGTGAGTGAGTGAGTGAGTGAGTGGAGTGAGTGAGTGGAGTGAGTGAGTGAGTGGAGTGAGTGAGTGAGTGGAGTGAGTGAGTGAGTGGAGTGAGTGAGTGAGTGAGTGAGTGAGTGGAGTGAGTGAGTGGAGTGAGTGAGTGGAGTGAGTGAGTGAGTGAGTGAGTGGAGTGAGTGAGTGGAGTGAGTGAGTGAGTGGAGTGAGTGAGTGGAGTGAGTGAGTGAGTGGAGTGAGTGAGTGAGTGGAGTGAGTGGAGTGAGTGAGTGAGTGAGTGAGTGAGTGGAGTGAGTGAGTGAGTGGAGTGAGTGAGTGAGTGAGTGAGTGAGTGAGTGAGTGAGTGAGTGAGTGAGTGGAGTGAGTGAGTGGAGTGAGTGAGTGGAGTGAGTGAGTGAGTGAGTGAGTGAGGGAGTGAGTGAGTGAGTGAGTGAGTGAGTGGAGTGAGTGAGTGAGTGAGTGAGTGAGTGAGTGAGTGAGTGAGTGGAGTGAGTGAGTGAGTGAGTGGAGTGAGTGAGTGGAGTGAGTGAGTGGAGTGAGTGAGTGAGTGAGTGAGTGAGTGGAGTGAGTGAGTGAGTGGAGTGAGTGAGTGGAGTGAGTGAGTGAGTGAGTGAGTGGAGTGAGTGAGTGGAGTGAGTGAGTGAGTGAGTGAGTGAGTGAGTGAGTGAGTGAGTGGAGTGAGTGAGTGAGTGAGTGAGTGGAGTGAGTGAGTGAGTGAGTGGAGTGAGTGAGTGAGTGAGTGAGTGGAGTGAGTGAGTGAGTGAGTGAGTGAGTGAGTGAGTGAGTGGAGTGAGTGAGTGAGTGAGTGAGTGAGTGGAGTGAGTGAGTGAGTGAGTGAGTGAGTGAGTGAGTGAGTGAGTGAGTGAGTGAGTGAGTGGAGTGAGTGAGTGGAGTGAGTGAGTGGAGTGAGTGAGTGAGTGGAGTGAGTGAGTGGAGTGAGTGAGTGAGTGGAGTGAGTGAGTGAGTGGAGTGAGTGGAGTGAGTGAGTGAGTGAGTGAGTGAGTGGAGTGAGTGAGTGGAGTGAGTGAGTGAGTGAGTGAGTGGAGTGAGTGAGTGGAGTGAGTGAGTGAGTGAGTGAGTGAGTGAGTGAGTGGAGTGAGTGAGTGAGTGAGTGAGTGAGTGGAGTGAGTGAGTGAGTGAGTGAGTGGTGAGTGAGTGAGTGAGTGAGTGAGTGAGTGGAGTGAGTGAGTGAGTGAGTGAGTGAGTGAGTGGAGTGAGTGAGTGTGAGTGGAGTGAGTGAGTGAGTGAGTGAGTGAGTGAGTGAGTGAGTGAGTGAGTGAGTGAGTGAGTGAGTGAGTGGAGTGAGTGAGTGAGTGAGTGGAGTGAGTGAGTGGAGTGAGTGAGTGGAGTGAGTGAGTGAGTGAGTGAGTGGAGTGAGTGAGTGAGTGAGTGAGTGAGTGAGTGAGTGAGTGAGTGAGTGAGTGAGTGGAGTGAGTGAGTGAGTGAGTGAGTGAGTGAGTGAGTGAGTGAGTGAGTGGAGTGAGTGAGTGAGTGGAGTGAGTGAGTGAGTGAGTGAGTGAGTGAGTGGAGTGAGTGAGTGAGTGAGTGAGTGAGTGAGTGAGTGAGTGGAGTGAGTGAGTGGAGTGAGTGAGTGGAGTGAGTGAGTGAGTGAGTGAGTGGAGTGAGTGAGTGGAGTGAGTGAGTGAGTGGAGTGAGTGAGTGGAGTGAGTGAGTGGAGTGAGTGAGTGAGTGAGTGAGTGAGTGAGTGGAGTGAGTGAGTGAGTGAGTGAGTGAGTGAGTGGTGAGTGGAGTGAGTGAGTGAGTGAGTGAGTGAGTGAGTGAGTGGAGTGAGTGAGTGGAGTGAGTGAGTGGAGTGAGTGAGTGAGTGAGTGAGTGAGTGGAGTGAGTGAGTGGAGTGAGTGAGTGGAGTGAGTGAGTGGAGTGAGTGAGTGGAGTGAGTGAGTGGAGTGAGTGAGTGAGTGAGTGAGTGAGTGAGTGAGTGAGTGAGTGGAGTGAGTGAGTGAGTGAGTGAGTGAGTGAGTGAGTGAGTGAGTGGAGTGAGTGGAGTGAGTGAGTGGAGTGAGTGAGTGAGTGGAGTGAGTGAGTGGAGTGAGTGAGTGGAGTGAGTGAGTGAGTGAGTGAGTGAGTGGAGTGAGTGGAGTGAGTGAGTGAGTGAGTGGAGTGAGTGAGTGAGTGAGTGAGTGAGTGGAGTGAGTGAGTGGAGTGAGTGGAGTGAGTGAGTGGAGTGAGTGAGTGGAGTGAGTGAGTGAGTGAGTGGAGTGAGTGAGTGGAGTGAGTGAGTGAGTGAGTGAGTGAGTGGAGTGAGTGAGTGGAGTGAGTGAGTGAGTGAGTGGAGTGAGTGAGTGGAGTGAGTGAGTGAGTGAGTGAGTGGAGTGAGTGAGTGGAGTGAGTGAGTGAGTGAGTGAGTGAGTGAGTGAGTGAGTGGAGTGAGTGAGTGAGTGAGTGAGTGAGTGGAGTGAGTGAGTGAGTGAGTGAGTGGAGTGAGTGAGTGAGTGAGTGAGTGAGTGGAGTGAGTGAGTGAGTGAGTGAGTGAGTGGAGTGAGTGAGTGGAGTGAGTGAGTGGAGTGAGTGAGTGAGTGGAGTGGAGTGAGTGAGTGGAGTGAGTGGAGTGAGTGAGTGAGTGAGTGAGTGGAGTGAGTGAGTGAGTGGAGTGAGTGAGTGAGTGAGTGGAGTGAGTGAGTGGAGTGAGTGAGTGGAGTGAGTGAGTGAGTGGAGTGAGTGAGTGGAGTGAGTGAGTGAGTGAGTGAGTGAGTGAGTGGAGTGAGTGAGTGAGTGAGTGAGTGGAGTGAGTGAGTGGAGTGAGTGAGTGAGTGGAGTGAGTGAGTGGAGTGAGTGAGTGGAGTGAGTGAGTGAGTGGAGTGAGTGGAGTGAGTGAGTGGAGTGAGTGAGTGAGTGAGTGAGTGGAGTGAGTGAGTGGAGTGAGTGAGTGGAGTGAGTGAGTGAGTGAGTGAGTGAGTGGAGTGAGTGAGTGAGTGAGTGAGTGAGTGGAGTGAGTGAGTGAGTGAGTGAGTGAGTGAGTGGAGTGAGTGAGTGAGTGAGTGAGTGGAGTGAGTGAGTGAGTGGAGTGAGTGAGTGAGTGAGTGAGTGAGTGAGTGGAGTGAGTGAGTGGAGTGAGTGAGTGAGTGAGTGAGTGAGTGGAGTGAGTGAGTGGAGTGAGTGAGTGAGTGAGTGAGTGGAGTGAGTGAGTGAGTGGAGTGAGTGAGTGAGTGGAGTGAGTGGAGTGAGTGAGTGGAGTGAGTGAGTGGAGTGAGTGAGTGAGTGAGTGAGTGGAGTGAGTGAGTGGAGTGAGTGAGTGAGTGGAGTGAGTGAGTGGAGTGAGTGAGTGGAGTGAGTGAGTGAGTGAGTGAGTGAGTGAGTGGAGTGAGTGAGTGAGTGAGTGGAGTGAGTGAGTGAGTGAGTGGAGTGAGTGAGTGGAGTGAGTGAGTGAGTGAGTGGAGTGAGTGAGTGGAGTGAGTGAGTGGAGTGAGTGAGTGAGTGGAGTGAGTGAGTGGAGTGAGTGAGTGGAGTGAGGAGTGGAGTGAGTGAGTGAGTGGAGTGAGTGGAGTGAGTGAGTGGAGTGAGTGAGTGGAGTGAGTGAGTGAGTGAGTGAGTGAGTGGAGTGAGTGAGTGGAGTGAGTGAGTGGAGTGAGTGAGTGAGTGGAGTGAGTGAGTAGTGGAGTGAGTGAGTGGAGTGAGTGAGTGAGTGGAGTGAGTGAGTGGAGTGAGTGAGTGGAGTGAGTGAGTGGAGTGAGTGAGTGAGTGGAGTGAGTGAGTGGAGTGAGTGAGTGGAGTGAGTGAGTGAGTGGAGTGAGTGGAGTGAGTGAGTGGAGTGAGTGAGTGGAGTGAGTGAGTGAGTGAGTGAGTGAGTGAGTGAGTGAGTGAGTGAGTGGAGTGAGTGAGTGAGTTGAGTGAGTGGAGTGAGTGGTGAGTGGAGTGAGTGAGTGGAGTGAGTGAGTGAGTGAGTGGAGTGAGTGAGTGAGTGGAGTGAGTGAGTGGAGTGAGTGAGTGAGTGAGTGAGTGGAGTGAGTGAGTGGAGTGAGTGAGTGAGTGAGTGAGTGAGTGAGTGGAGTGAGTGAGTGAGTGAGTGAGTGGAGTGAGTGAGTGAGTGAGTGAGTGAGTGAGTGAGTGAGTGAGTGAGTGAGTGGAGTGAGTGAGTGGAGTGAGTGAGTGGAGTGAGTGAGTGAGTGAGTGAGTGGAGTGAGTGAGTGGAGTGAGTGAGTGGAGTGAGTGAGTGAGTGGAGTGAGTGGAGTGAGTGAGTGGAGTGAGTGAGTGAGTGAGTGAGTGGAGTGAGTGAGTGGAGTGAGTGAGTGAGTGAGTGAGTGGAGTGAGTGAGTGGAGTGAGTGAGTGGAGTGAGTGAGTGAGTGGAGTGAGTGAGTGAGTGAGTGAGTGAGTGAGTGAGTGAGTGAGTGAGTGGAGTGAGTGAGTGAGTGAGTGAGTGGAGTGAGTGGAGTGAGTGAGTGGAGTGAGTGAGTGGAGTGAGTGAGTGAGTGAGTGGAGTGAGTGAGTGGAGTGAGTGAGTGAGTGGAGTGAGTGGAGTGAGTGAGTGGAGTGAGTGAGTGAGTGAGTGAGTGGAGTGAGTGAGTGGAGTGAGTGAGTGAGTGATGTGAGTGAGTGAGTGGAGTGAGTGAGTGAGTGAGTGAGTGGAGTGAGTGGAGTGAGTGAGTGGAGTGAGTGAGTGGAGTGAGTGAGTGAGTGGAGTGAGTGAGTGGAGTGAGTGAGTGGAGTGAGTGAGTGAGTGAGTGAGTGGAGTGAGTGAGTGGAGTGAGTGAGTGAGTGAGTGAGTGAGTGAGTGGAGTGAGTGAGTGAGTGAGTGAGTGGAGTGAGTGAGTGAGTGGAGTGAGTGAGTGGAGTGAGTGAGTGAGTGAGTGGAGTGAGTGAGTGGAGTGAGTGAGTGAGTGGAGTGAGTGAGTGGAGTGAGTGAGTGGAGTGAGTGAGTGGAGTGAGTGAGTGGAGTGAGTGAGTGAGTGGAGTGAGTGAGTGGAGTGAGTGAGTGAGTGAGTGAGTGAGTGAGTGAGTGAGTGGAGTGAGTGGAGTGAGTGAGTGGAGTGAGTGAGTGGAGTGAGTGAGTGAGTGAGTGAGTGGAGTGAGTGAGTGGAGTGAGTGAGTGGAGTGAGTGAGTGGAGTGAGTGAGTGGAGTGAGTGAGTGAGTGGAGTGAGTGAGTGGAGTGAGTGAGTGAGTGAGTGAGTGGAGTGGAGTGAGTGGAGTGAGTGAGTGGAGTGAGTGAGTGGAGTGAGTGAGTGGAGTGAGTGAGTGAGTGGAGTGAGTGGAGTGAGTGAGTGGAGTGAGTGAGTGGAGTGAGTGAGTGAGTGAGTGAGTGGAGTGAGTGAGTGGAGTGAGTGAGTGGAGTGAGTGAGTGGAGTGAGTGAGTGGAGTGGAGTGAGTGAGTGGAGTGAGTGAGTGGAGTGAGTGAGTGAGTGAGTGGAGTGAGTGAGTGGAGTGAGTGAGTGAGTGGAGTGAGTGAGTGGAGTGAGTGAGTGAGTGGAGTGAGTGAGTGAGTGGAGTGAGTGAGTGGAGTGAGTGAGTGGAGTGAGTGAGTGAGTGGAGTGAGTGAGTGGAGTGAGTGAGTGGAGTGAGTGAGTGGAGTGAGTGAGTGAGTGGAGTGAGTGGAGTGAGTGAGTGGAGTGAGTGAGTGGAGTGAGTGAGTGAGTGGAGTGAGTGGAGTGAGTGAGTGGAGTGAGTGAGTGGAGTGAGTGAGTGAGTGAGTGGAGTGAGTGTGTGGAGTGAGTGAGTGAGTTAGTGAGTGAGTGAGTGGAGTGAGTGAGTGAGTTAGTGAGTGAGTGGAGTGAGTGAGTGATGAGTGAGTGGAGTGAGTGAGTGGAGTGAGTGAGTGGAGTGAGTGAGTGGAGTGAGTGAGTGAGTGGAGTGAGTGGAGTGAGTGAGTGGAGTGAGTGGAGTGAGTGAGTGGAGTGAGTGGAGTGAGTGAGTGGAGTGAGTGAGTGAGTGGAGTGAGTGAGTGGAGTGAGTGAGTGAGTGAGTGAGTGAGTGGAGTGAGTGAGTGAGTGGAGTGAGTGAGTGGAGTGAGTGAGAGAGTGGAGTGAGTGAGTGAGTGAGTGAGTGGAGTGAGTGAGTGGAGTGAGTGAGTGAGTGAGTGAGTGAGTGGAGTGAGTGAGTGGAGTGAGTGAGTGGAGTGAGTGAGTGGAGTGAGTGAGTGAGTGAGTGAGTGAGTGAGTGGAGTGAGTGAGTGAGTAGGGATGGAGTGAGTGGTGAGTGGGTGGAGTGAGTGAGTGGAGTGAGTGAGAGGAGTGAGTGAGTGGTGGAGTGAGTGAGTGGAGTGAGTGAGTGAGTGGAGTGAGTGAGTGGAGTGAGTGAGTGAGTGGAGTGAGTGAGTGAGTGGAGTGAGTGCGTGAGTGAGTGAGTGAGTGAGTGAGTGGAGTGAGTGAGTGGAGTGAGTGAGTGAGTGGAGTGAGTGAGTGGAGTGAGTGAGTGGAGTGAGTGAGTGAGTGAGTGAGTGAGGGAGTGGAGTGAGTGAGTGAGTGAGTGAGTGGAGTGAGTGGGTGAGTGAGTGGAGTGAGTGAGTGGTGGAGTGAGTGAGTGGAGTGAGTGAGTGGAGTGAGTGAGTGGAGTGAGTGAGTGGAGTGAGTGAGTGAGTGGAGTGAGTGGAGTGAGTGAGTGGAGTGAGTGAGTGGAGTGAGTGAGTGGAGTGAGTGAGTGAGTGGAGTGAGTGGAGTGAGTGAGTGGAGTGAGTGAGTGGAGTGAGTGAGTGAGTGGAGTGAGTGAGTGGAGTGAGTGAGTGGAGTGAGTGAGTGAGTGAGTGGAGTGAGTGAGTGAGTGAGTGAGTGAGTGGAGTGAGTGAGTGGAGTGAGTGAGTGAGTGGAGTGATGAGTGAGTGGAGTGAGTGAGTGGAGTGAGTGAGTGGAGTGAGTGAGTGAGTGGAGTGAGTGAGTGGAGTGAGTGAGTGGAGTGAGTGAGTGGAGTGAGTGAGTGAGTGGAGTGAGTGGAGTGAGTGAGTGGAGTGAGTGAGTGGAGTGAGTGAGTGAGTGGAGTGAGTGGAGTGAGTGAGTGGAGTGAGTGAGTGGAGTGAGTGAGTGAGTGAGTGGAGTGAGTGAGTGAGTGAGTGAGTGAGTGAGTGAGTGAGTGGAGTGAGTGAGTGAGTGAGTGAGTGAGTGGAGTGAGTGAGTGGAGTGAGTGAGTGAGTGGAGTGAGTGAGTGGAGTGAGTGAGTGGGAGTGAGTGGAGTGAGTGAGTGAGTGGAGTGAGTGGAGTGAGTGAGTGGAGTGAGTGAGTGAGTGAGTGGAGTGAGTGAGTGAGTGAGTGGAGTGAGTGAGTGAGTGGAGTGAGTGAGTGGAGTGAGTGAGTGAGTGGAGTGAGTGGAGTGGAGTGAGTGAGTGAGTGGAGTGAGTGAGTGGAGTGAGTGAGTGAGTGGAGTGAGTGAGTGAGTGGAGTGGAGTGAGTGAGTGAGTGAGTGAGTGAGTGAGTGGAGTGAGTGAGTGGAGTGAGTGAGTGGAGTGAGTGAGTGGAGTGAGTGAGTGAGTGAGTGAGTGGAGTGAGTGAGTGGAGTGAGTGAGTGGAGTGAGTGAGTGGAGTGAGTGGAGTGAGTGAGTGGAGTGAGTGAGTGGAGTGAGTGAGTGGAGTGAGTGAGTGAGTGGAGTGAGTGAGTGGAGTGAGTGAGTGAGTGGAGTGAGTGAGTGGAGTGAGTGAGTGAGTGAGTGGAGTGAGTGGAGTGAGTGAGTGGAGTGAGTGAGTGGAGTGAGTGGAGTGAGTGGAGTGAGTGGAGTGAGTGAGTGGAGTGAGTGAGTGGAGTGAGTGAGTGAGTGAGTGAGTGAGTGAGTGGAGTGAGTGAGTGAGTGAGTGAGTGAGTGAGTGGACTGAGTGAGTGAGTTAGTGATGGAGTGAGTGAGTGGAGTGAGTGAGTGGAGTGAGTGAGTGGAGTGAGTGAGTGGAGTGAGTGAGTGAGTGGAGTGAGTGGAGTGAGTGAGTGGAGTGAGTGGAGTGAGTGAGTGGAGTGAGTGGAGTGAGTGAGTGGAGTGAGTGAGTGAGTGGAGTGAGTGAGTGGAGTGAGTGAGTGAGTGGAGTGAGTGAGTGGAGTGAGTGAGTGAGTGGAGTGAGTGAGTGGAGTGAGTGAGAGAGTGGAGTGAGTGAGTGAGTGAGTGAGTGGAGTGAGTGAGTGGAGTGAGTGAGTGGAGTGAGTGAGTGGAGTGAGTGAGTGGAGTGAGTGAGTGGAGTGAGTGAGTGGAGTGAGTGAGTGAGTGATGTGAGTGAGGGAGTGGAGTGAGTGAGTGAGTTAGGGATGGAGTGAGTGGAGTGAGTGGGTGGAGTGAGTGAGTGGAGTGAGTGAGAGGAGTGAGTGAGTGGGTGGAGTGAGTGAGTGAGTGAGTGAGTAGTGGAGTGAGTGAGTGGAGTGAGTGAGTGAGTGGAGTGAGTGAGTGAGTGGAGTGAGTGCGTGAGTGAGTGAGTGAGTGAGTGAGTGAGTGGAGTGAGTGAGTGAGTGAGTGAGTGGAGTGAGTGAGTGGAGTGAGTGAGTGGAGTGAGTGAGTGGAGTGAGTGAGTGAGTGAGTGAGTGAGTGAGTGGAGTGAGTGAGTGAGTGAGTGATGGAGTGAGTGGGTGAGTGAGTGGAGTGAGTGAGTGGAGTGAGTGAGTGAGTGAGTGGAGTGAGTGAGTGGAGTGAGTGAGTGAGTGAGTGGAGTGAGTGAGTGGAGTGAGTGAGTGAGTGAGTGGAGTGAGTGAGTGGAGTGAGTGAGTGAGTGGAGTGAGTGGAGTGAGTGAGTGGAGTGAGTGAGTGAGTGAGTGGAGTGAGTGAGTGGAGTGAGTGAGTGAGTGAGTGAGTGAGTGGAGTGAGTGAGTGGAGTGAGTGAGTGGAGTGAGTGAGTGGAGTGAGTGAGTGAGTGGAGTGAGTGAGTGGAGTGAGTGAGTGGAGTGAGTGAGTGAGTGGAGTGAGTGAGTGGAGTGAGTGAGTGGAGTGAGTGAGTGGAGTGAGTGAGTGGAGTGAGTGAGTGGAGTGGAGTGAGTGAGTGAGTGAGTGGAGTGAGTGAGTGGAGTGAGTGAGTGAGTGGAGTGAGTGGAGTGAGTGAGTGGAGTGAGTGAGTGGAGTGAGTGAGTGGAGTGAGTGAGTGAGTGAGTGAGTGAGTGGAGTGAGTGAGTGGAGTGAGTGAGTGAGTGAGTGGAGTGAGTGAGTGAGTGGAGTGAGTGAGTGGAGTGAGTGAGTGGAGTGAGTGAGTGGAGTGAGTGAGTGAGTGGAGTGAGTGAGTGAGTGAGTGGAGTGAGTGAGTGGAGTGAGTGAGTGAGTGAGTGAGTGGAGTGAGTGAGTGGAGTGAGTGAGTGAGTGAGTGAGTGAGTGAGTGGAGTGAGTGGAGTGAGTGAGTGGAGTGGAGTGGAGTGAGTGAGTGGAGTGAGTGGAGTGAGTGAGTGGAGTGAGTGAGTGGAGTGAGTGAGTGGAGTGAGTGAGTGGAGTGAGTGAGTGGGAGTGAGTGAGTGGAGTGAGTGAGTGAGTGAGTGAGTGAGTGAGTGGAGTGAGTGAGTGGAGTGAGTGAGTGGAGTGAGTGAGTGAGTGAGTGGAGTGAGTGAGTGGAGTGAGTGAGTGGAGTGAGTGAGTGGAGTGAGTGAGTGAGTGGAGTGAGTGGAGTGAGTGAGTGGAGTGAGTGAGTGAGTGAGTGAGTGAGTGAGTGAGTGGAGTGAGTGAGTGGAGTGAGTGAGTGGAGTGAGTGAGTGGAGTGAGTGAGTGGAGTGAGTGAGTGGTGGAGTGAGTGAGTGAGTGAGTGAGTGAGTGAGTGGAGTGAGTGAGTGAGTGAGTGAGTGAGTGGAGTGAGTGAGTGGAGTGAGTGAGTGGAGTGGAGTGAGTGAGTGGAGTGAGTGAGTGGAGTGAGTGAGTGGAGTGAGTGGAGTGAGTGAGTGGAGTGAGTGAGTGGAGTGAGTGAGTGAGTGGAGTGAGTGAGTGAGTGAGTGAGTGGAGTGAGTGAGTGAGTGAGTGAGTGAGTGAGTGGAGTGAGTGAGTGAGTGAGTGGAGTGAGTGGAGTGAGTGAGTGGAGTGAGTGAGTGAGTGGAGTGAGTGAGTGAGTGGAGTGAGTGGAGTGAGTGAGTGGAGTGAGTGAGTGAGTGAGTGAGTGAGTGGAGTGAGTGAGTGGAGTGAGTGAGTGGAGTGAGTGAGTGGAGTGAGTGAGTGAGTGAGTGAGTGGAGTGAGTGAGTGGAGTGAGTGGAGTGAGTGAGTGGAGTGAGTGAGTGGAGTGAGTGAGTGGAGTGAGTGAGTGGAGTGAGTGAGTGGAGTGAGTGAGTGAGTGGAGTGAGTGAGTGAGTGGAGTGAGTGAGTGGAGTGAGTGAGTGAGTGGAGTGAGTGAGTGAGTGAGTGAGTGGAGTGAGTGAGTGGAGTGAGTGAGTGAGTGGAGTGAGTGAGTGGAGTGAGTGAGTGGAGTGAGTGAGTGGAGTGAGTGAGTGGAGTGAGTGAGTGAGTGAGTGAGTGAGTGAGTGGAGTGAGTGAGTGGAGTGAGTGAGTGAGTGAGTGGAGTGAGTGAGTGGAGTGAGTGAGTGGAGTGAGTGAGTGAGTGAGTGAGTGAGTGAGTGAGTGGAGTGAGTGAGTGAGTGAGTGGAGTGAGTGAGTGGAGTGAGTGAGTGGAGTGAGTGAGTGAGTGAGTGAGTGGAGTGAGTGAGTGGAGTGAGTGAGTGGAGTGAGTGAGTGGAGTGAGTGAGTGAGTGGAGTGAGTGGAGTGAGTGAGTGGAGTGAGTGAGTGGAGTGAGTGAGTGAGTGGAGTGAGTGAGTGGAGTGAGTGAGTGGAGTGAGTGAGTGAGTGGAGTGAGTGAGTGGAGTGAGTGAGTGAGTGGAGTGAGTGAGTGAGTGAGTGAGTGAGTGGAGTGAGTGAGTGAGTGGAGTGAGTGAGTGGAGTGAGTGAGTGAGTGAGTGAGTGAGTGGAGTGAGTGGAGTGAGTGAGTGAGTGGAGTGAGTGAGTGGAGTGAGTGAGTGAGTGAGTGAGTGGAGTGAGTGAGTGGAGTGAGTGAGTGGAGTGAGTGAGTGAGTGGAGTGAGTGGAGTGAGTGAGTGGAGTGAGTGAGTGGAGTGAGTGAGTGAGTGAGTGGAGTGAGTGAGTGGAGTGAGTGAGTGGAGTGAGTGAGTGAGTGAGTGGAGTGAGTGAGTGGAGTGAGTGAGTGAGTGAGTGAGTGGAGTGAGTGAGTGAGTGGAGTGAGTGAGTGGAGTGAGTGAGTGGAGTGAGTGAGTGGAGTGAGTGAGTGAGTGGAGTGAGTGGAGTGAGTGAGTGGAGTGAGTGGAGTGAGTGAGTGGAGTGAGTGGAGTGAGTGAGTGGAGTGAGTGAGTGAGTGAGTGAGTGAGTGAGTGGAGTGAGTGAGTGAGTGGAGTGAGTGAGTGGAGTGAGTGAGTGAGTGGAGTGAGTGAGTGGAGTGAGTGAGTGAGTGAGTGGAGTGAGTGAGTGGAGTGAGTGGAGTGAGTGAGTGAGTGAGTGAGTGGAGTGAGTGAGTGGAGTGAGTGAGTGGAGTGAGTGGAGTGAGTGAGTGGAGTGAGTGAGTGAGTGAGTGAGTGAGTGAGTGAGTGGAGTGAGTGGAGTGAGTGAGTGAGTGAGTGAGTGAGTGAGTGAGTGGAGTGAGTGAGTGGAGTGAGTGAGTGGAGTGAGTGAGTGGAGTGAGTGAGTGAGTGGAGTGAGTGAGTGGAGTGAGTGAGTGGAGTGAGTGAGTGGAGTGAGTGAGTGGAGTGAGTGAGTGAGTGGAGTGAGTGAGTGGAGTGAGTGAGTGAGTGAGTGAGTGGAGTGAGTGAGTGGAGTGAGTGAGTGAGTGGAGTGAGTGAGTGGAGTGAGTGAGTGGAGTGAGTGAGTGAGTGGAGTGAGTGAGTGAGTGGAGTGAGTGAGTGAGTGGAGTGAGTGAGTGAGTGAGTGAGTGAGTGGAGTGAGTGAGTGGAGGTGAGTGGAGTGAGTGAGTGGAGTGAGTGAGTGGAGTGAGTGAGTGGAGTGAGTGAGTGAGTGGAGTGAGTGAGTGGAGTGAGTGAGTGGAGTGAGTGAGTGGAGTGAGTGAGTGAGTGGAGTGAGTGGAGTGGAGTGAGTGGAGTGAGTGAGTGGAGTGAGTGAGTGGAGTGAGTGAGTGAGTGAGTGGAGTGAGTGGAGTGAGTGAGTGGAGTGAGTGAGTGAGTGGAGTGAGTGAGTGGAGTGAGTGAGTGGAGTGAGTGAGTGGAGTGAGTGAGTGAGTGAGTGAGTGAGTGGAGTGAGTGAGTGGAGTGAGTGAGTGAGTGAGTGAGTGAGTGGAGTGGAGTGAGTGAGTGAGTGAGTGGAGTGAGTGAGTGGAGTGAGTGAGTGAGTGAGTGAGTGAGTGGAGTGAGTGAGTGGAGTGAGTGAGTGAGTGAGTGAGTGAGTGGAGTGAGTGAGTGAGTGGAGTGGAGTGGAGTGAGTGAGTGGAGTGAGTGAGTGGAGTGAGTGAGTGGAGTGAGTGAGTGGAGTGAGTGAGTGAGTGAGTGAGTGAGTGGAGTGAGTGAGTGGAGTGAGTGAGTGGAGTGAGTGAGTGGAGTGAGTGAGTGAGTGAGTGAGTGAGTGAGTGGAGTGAGTGAGTGAGTGAGTGAGTGGAGTGAGTGAGTGAGTGAGTGAGTGGAGTGAGTGAGTGGAGTGAGTGAGTGAGTGAGTGAGTGAGTGAGTGAGTGAGTGAGTGAGTGGAGTGAGTGAGTGGAGTGAGTGAGTGGAGTGAGTGAGTGAGTGGAGTGAGTGAGTGAGTGAGTGGAGTGAGTGAGTGGAGTGAGTGAGTGGAGTGAGTGAGTGGAGTGAGTGAGTGAGTAGTGAGTGAGTGAGTGGAGTGAGTGAGTGAGTGAGTGAGTGGAGTGAGTGAGTGGAGTGAGTGAGTGAGTGGAGTGAGTGAGTGGAGTGAGTGAGTGAGTGAGTGAGTGAGTGAGTGAGTGAGTGAGTGGAGTGAGTGAGTGGAGTGAGTGAGTGAGTGGAGTGAGTGAGTGGAGTGAGTGAGTGGAGTGAGTGAGTGGAGTGAGTGAGTGAGTGGAGTGAGTGAGTGGAGTGAGTGAGTGGAGTGAGTGAGTGAGTGAGTGAGTGAGTGAGTGGAGTGGAGTGAGTGAGTGGAGTGAGTGAGTGGAGTGAGTGGAGTGAGTGAGTGGAGTGAGTGAGTGGAGTGAGTGAGTGAGTGGAGTGAGTGAGTGGAGTGAGTGAGTGAGTGGAGTGAGTGAGTGGAGTGAGTGAGTGGAGTGAGTGAGTGGAGTGAGTGAGTGGAGTGAGTGGAGTGAGTGGAGTGAGTGAGTGAGTGAGTGGAGTGAGTGGAGTGAGTGAGTGGAGTGAGTGAGTGAGTGAGTGAGTGGAGTGAGTGAGTGGAGTGAGTGAGTGGAGTGAGTGAGTGAGTGGAGTGAGTGAGTGGAGTGAGTGAGTGGAGTGAGTGAGTGAGTGGAGTGAGTGAGTGAGTGAGTGAGTGAGTGGAGTGAGTGAGTGGAGTGAGTGAGTGAGTGAGTGAGTGAGTGGAGTGAGTGAGTGGAGTGAGTGAGTGGAGTGAGTGAGTGGAGTGAGTGAGTGGAGTGAGTGAGTGGAGTGAGTGAGTGAGTGAGTGAGTGGAGTGAGTGAGTGAGTGGAGTGAGTGAGTGGAGTGAGTGAGTGGAGTGAGTGAGTGGAGTGAGTGAGTGAGTGGAGTGAGTGAGTGGAGTGAGTGAGTGGAGTGAGTGAGTGAGTGGAGTGAGTGGAGTGAGTGAGTGGAGTGAGTGAGTGGAGTGAGTGAGTGAGTGAGTGAGTGAGTGGAGTGAGTGAGTGGAGTGAGTGAGTGGAGTGAGTGAGTGAGTGAGTGAGTGGAGTGAGTGAGTGGAGTGAGTGAGTGAGTGGAGTGAGTGAGTGGAGTGAGTGAGTGGAGTGAGTGAGTGGAGTGAGTGAGTGGAGTGAGTGAGTGGAGTGAGTGGAGTGAGTGAGTGGAGTGAGTGAGTGGAGTGAGTGAGTGGAGTGAGTGAGTGGAGTGAGTGAGTGAGTGGAGTGAGTGAGTGAGTGGAGTGAGTGAGTGGAGTGAGTGAGTGAGTGAGTGAGTGGAGTGAGTGAGTGAGTGAGTGAGTGAGTGAGTGGAGTGAGTGAGTGAGTGAGTGAGTGAGTGAGTGAGTGGAGTGAGTGAGTGAGTGGAGTGAGTGGAGTGAGTGAGTGGAGTGAGTGAGTGGAGTGAGTGAGTGGAGTGAGTGAGTGGAGTGAGTGAGTGGAGTGAGTGAGTGAGTGGAGTGAGTGAGTGGAGTGAGTGAGTGGAGTGGAGTGAGTGAGTGAGTGAGTGGAGTGAGTGAGTGGAGTGAGTGAGTGAGTGAGTGAGTGGAGTGAGTGAGTGAGTGAGTGGAGTGAGTGAGTGGAGTGAGTGAGTGAGTGGAGTGAGTGAGTGAGTGAGTGAGTGGAGTGAGTGAGTGAGTGGAGTGAGTGAGTGGAGTGAGTGAGTGAGTGAGTGAGTGGAGTGAGTGAGTGGAGTGGAGTGAGTGAGTGAGTGAGTGAGTGAGTGAGTGGAGTGAGTGAGTGAGTGAGTGGAGTGAGTGAGTGGAGTGAGTGAGTGGAGTGAGTGAGTGGAGTGAGTGAGTGAGTGAGTGAGTGGAGTGAGTGAGTGGAGTGAGTGAGTGAGTGGAGTGAGTGAGTGGAGTGAGTGAGTGGAGTGAGTGAGTGGAGTGAGTGAGTGGAGTGAGTGAGTGGAGTGAGTGGAGTGAGTGAGTGGAGTGAGTGAGTGGAGTGAGTGAGTGAGTGGAGTGAGTGAGTGGAGTGAGTGAGTGAGTGGAGTGAGTGAGTGGAGTGAGTGAGTGGAGTGAGTGAGTGGAGTGAGTGGAGTGAGTGAGTGGAGTGAGTGAGTGGAGTGAGTGAGTGAGTGAGTGAGTGAGTGAGTGGAGTGAGTGAGTGAGTGAGTGAGTGGAGTGAGTGGAGTGAGTGAGTGGAGTGAGTGAGTGGAGTGAGTGAGTGAGTGAGTGGAGTGAGTGAGTGGAGTGAGTGAGTGAGTGGAGTGAGTGAGTGGAGTGAGTGAGTGGAGTGAGTGGAGTGGAGTGAGTGAGTGGAGTGAGTGAGTGAGTGAGTGAGTGAGTGAGTGGAGTGAGTGAGTGGAGTGAGTGAGTGGAGTGAGTGAGTGAGTGGAGTGAGTGAGTGAGTGAGTGAGTGGAGTGAGTGAGTGAGTGGAGTGAGTGGAGTGAGTGAGTGGAGTGAGTGAGTGGAGTGAGTGGAGTGAGTGAGTGGAGTGAGTGAGTGGAGTGAGTGAGTGAGTGATGTGAGTGAGTGAGTGAGTGAGTGGAGTGAGTGAGTGGAGTGAGTGAGTGGAGTGAGTGAGTGGAGTGAGTGAGTGGAGTGAGTGAGTGAGTGAGTGGAGTGAGTGAGTGGAGTGAGTGAGTGGAGTGAGTGAGTGGAGTGAGTGAGTGGAGTGAGTGAGTGGAGTGAGTGAGTGGAGTGAGTGAGTGAGTGGAGTGAGTGAGTGGAGTGAGTGAGTGGAGTGAGTGGAGTGGAGTGAGTGAGTGAGTGAGTGAGTGAGTGGAGTGAGTGGAGTGAGTGAGTGGAGTGAGTGAGTGGAGTGAGTGAGTGAGTGAGTGGAGTGAGTGAGTGGAGTGAGTGAGTGAGTGGAGTGAGTGAGTGAGTGAGTGAGTGGAGTGAGTGAGTGGAGTGAGTGAGTGGAGTGAGTGAGTGGAGTGAGTGAGTGGAGTGAGTGAGTGAGTGAGTGGAGTGAGTGAGTGGAGTGAGTGAGTGAGGAGTGAGTGAGTGGAGTGAGTGAGTGGAGTGAGTGAGTGAGTGGAGTGAGTGAGTGGAGTGAGTGAGTGGAGTGAGTGAGTGAGTGAGTGAGTGAGTGGAGTGAGTGAGTGAGTGAGTGAGTGGAGTGGAGTGAGTGAGTGGAGTGAGTGAGTGGAGTGAGTGAGTGAGTGAGTGAGTGGAGTGAGTGAGTGGAGTGAGTGAGTGGAGTGAGTGAGTGGAGTGAGTGAGTGAGTGAGTGAGTGGAGTGAGTGAGTGAGTGAGTGGAGTGAGTGAGTGGAGTGAGTGAGTGGAGTGAGTGAGTGGAGTGAGTGAGTGGAGTGAGTGAGTGGAGTGAGTGAGTGAGTGAGTGAGTGGAGTGAGTGAGTGAGTGAGTGGAGTGAGTGAGTGGAGTGAGTGAGTGGAGTGAGTGAGTGGAGTGAGTGAGTGAGTGAGTGAGTGGAGTGAGTGAGTGGAGTGAGTGAGTGGAGTGAGTGAGTGGAGTGAGTGAGTGAGTGAGTGAGTGAGTGAGTGGAGTGAGTGAGTGAGTGGAGTGAGTGAGTGAGTGAGTGAGTGAGTGGAGTGAGTGAGTGGAGTGAGTGAGTGGAGTGAGTGAGTGGAGTGAGTGAGTGGAGTGAGTGAGTGAGTGGAGTGAGTGAGTGGAGTGAGTGAGTGGAGTGAGTGAGTGAGTGAGTGAGTGAGTGGAGTGAGTGAGTGAGTGAGTGAGTGAGTGGAGTGAGTGAGTGAGTGGAGTGAGTGAGTGGAGTGAGTGAGTGAGTGAGTGGAGTGAGTGAGTGAGTGAGTGAGTGGAGTGAGTGAGTGAGTGAGTGGAGTGAGTGAGTGGAGTGAGTGAGTGGAGTGGAGTGAGTGGAGTGAGTGAGTGGAGTGAGTGAGTGGAGTGAGTGAGTGAGTGGAGTGAGTGAGTGGAGTGAGTGAGTGGAGTGAGTGAGTGGAGTGAGTGAGTGGAGTGAGTGAGTGGAGTGAGTGGAGTGGAGTGAGTGAGTGGAGTGAGTGAGTGGAGTGAGTGAGTGGAGTGAGTGAGTGGAGTGAGTGAGTGGAGTGAGTGAGTGGAGTGAGTGAGTGGAGTGAGTGAGTGGAGTGAGTGAGTGGAGTGAGTGAGTGGAGTGAGTGAGTGAGTGGAGTGAGTGAGTGAGTGGAGTGAGTGAGTGAGTGAGTGAGTGAGTGAGTGGAGTGAGTGAGTGGAGTGAGTGAGTGGAGTGAGTGAGTGAGTGGAGTGAGTGAGTGGAGTGAGTGAGTGAGTGAGTGAGTGGAGTGAGTGAGTGGAGTGAGTGAGTGAGTGAGTGAGTGAGTGGAGTGAGTGAGTGGAGTGAGTGAGTGGAGTGAGTGAGTGGAGTGAGTGAGTGGAGTGAGTGAGTGGAGTGAGTGAGGAGTGAGTGGAGTGAGTGAGTGGAGTGAGTGAGTGGAGTGAGTGAGTGAGTGAGTGAGTGGAGTGAGTGAGTGGAGTGAGTGAGTGGAGTGAGTGAGTGGAGTGAGTGAGTGGAGTGAGTGAGTGGAGTGAGTGAGTGAGTGAGTGAGTGAGTGAGTGGAGTGAGTGAGTGGAGTGAGTGAGTGAGTGGGAGTGAGTGAGTGGAGTGAGTGAGTGAGTGAGTGAGTGGAGTGAGTGAGTGGAGTGAGTGAGTGGGAGTGAGTGGAGTGAGTGAGTGGAGTGAGTGAGTGGAGTGAGTGAGTGGAGTGAGTGAGTGAGTGGAGTGAGTGAGTGGAGTGAGTGAGTGGAGTGAGTGAGTGGAGTGAGTGAGTGAGTGAGTGAGTGGATGTGAGTGAGTGGAGTGAGTGAGTGGAGTGAGTGAGTGGAGTGAGTGAGTGAGTGGAGTGAGTGAGTGGAGTGAGTGAGTGAGTGGATGTGAGTGAGTGGAGTGAGTGAGTGAGTGAGTGAGTGAGTGTGAGTGAGTGAGTGGAGTGAGTGAGTGGAGTGAGTGAGTGAGTGAGTGAGTGAGGAGTGAGTGGAGTGAGTGAGTGGAGTGAGTGGAGTGAGTGGAGTGAGGGAGTGGAGTGAGTGAGTGGAGTGAGTGAGTGAGTGAGTGGAGTGAGTGAGTGGAGTGAGTGAGTGAGTGGAGTGAGTGAGTGGAGTGAGTGAGTGGAGTGAGTGAGTGGAGTGAGTGAGTGGAGTGAGTGAGTGAGTGGAGTGAGTGAGTGGAGTGAGTGAGTGGAGTGAGTGAGTGGAGTGAGTGAGTGAGTGAGTGTGGAGTGAGTGGGGAGTGAGTGAGTGAGAGTGAGTGAGTGAGTGAGTGGAGTGAGTGAGTGAGTGGAGTGAGTGAGTGGAGTGAGTGAGTGAGTGGTGAGTGAGTGGAGTGAGTGAGTGAGTGGAGTGAGTGAGTGGAGTGAGTGAGTGAGTGAGTGAGTGAGTGGAGTGAGTGAGTGGAGTGAGTGAGTGAGTGAGTGGAGTGAGTGAGTGGAGTGAGTGAGTGAGTGAGTGGAGTGAGTGAGGAGTGAGTGAGTGGAGTGAGTGAGTGGAGTGAGTGAGAGAGTGGAGTGATGAGTGAGTGGAGTGAGTGAGTGGAGTGAGTGAGTGGAGTGAGTGAGTGAGTGGAGTGAGTGAGTGAGTGGAGTGAGTGAGTGGAGTGAGTGAGTGGAGTGAGTGAGTGAGTGAGTGAGTGAGTGGAGTGAGTGAGTGGAGTGAGTGAGTGGAGTGAGTGAGTGAGTGGAGTGAGTGGAGTGAGTGAGTGGAGTGAGTGAGTGGAGTGAGTGAGTGAGTGAGTGGAGTGAGTGTGTGGAGTGAGTGAGTGAGTGAGTGAGTGAGTGAGTGGAGTGAGTGAGTGGAGTGAGTGAGTGAGTGATGTGAGTGAGGGAGTGGACTGAGTGAGTGAGTTTAGTGAATGGAGTGAGTGGGTGAGTGGGTGGAGTGAGTGAGTGGAGTGAGTGAGTGAGTGAGTGGAGTGAGTGAGTGGAGTGAGTGAGTGAGTGGAGTGAGTGAGTGGAGTGAGTGAGTGGAGTGAGGGAGTGGAGTGAGTGAGTGAGTGGAGTGAGTGGAGTGAGTGAGTAGAGTGAGTGAGTGGAGTGAGTGAGTGAGTGTAGTGAGTGGAGTGAGTGAGTGAGTGGAGTGAGTGGAGTGAGTGAGTGGAGTGAGTGAGTGGAGTGAGTGAGTGAGTGGATGAGTGGAGTGAGTGAGTGGAGTGAGTGAGTGAGTGAGGGAGTGAGTGTGTGGAGTGAGTGAGTGAGTTATGTGAGTGAGGGAGTGGACTGAGTGAGTGAGTTTAGTGAATGGAGTGAGTGAGTGGAGTGAGTGAGTGAGTGGAGTGAGTGAGTGGAGAGAGGAGTGGAGTGAGTGAGTGGAGTGAGTGGAGTGAGTGAGTGGAGTGAGTGAGTGGAGTGAGTGAGTGAGTGTAGTGAGTGGAGTGAGTGAGTGGAGTGAGTGAGTGGAGTGAGTGAGTGAGTGAGTGAGAGAGTGGAGTGAGTGAGTGAGTGTAGTGAGTGAGTGGAGTGAGTGAGTGAGTGATGTGAGTGAGGGAGTGGAGTGAGTGAGTGAGTTGAGTGAATGAGTGGTGGGTGAGTGGGTGAGTGAGCGAGCGGAGTGAGTGAGTCAGTGGAGTGAGTGAGTGGAGTGAGTGAGTGAGTGGAGTGAGTGAGTGAGTGGAGTGAGTGAGTGAGTGGAGTGAGTGGCGTGAGTGAGTGAGTGAGTGAGTGAGTGGAGTGAGTGAGTGAGTGGAGTGAGTGAGTGAGTGGAGTGAGTGGAGTGAGTGAGTGGAGTGAGTGAGTGGAGTGAGTGAGTGAGTGAGTGAGTGAGTGAGTGGAGTGAGTGAGTGGAGTGAGTGAGTGGATTGAGTGAGTGGTGTGAGTGAGTGAGTGATGTGAGTGAGGCAGTGGACTGAGTGAGTGAGTTAGTGAATGGAGTGAGTGGGTGAGTGGGTGGAGTGAGTGAGTGGAGTGAGTGAGTGGAGTGAGTGAGTGGAGTGAGTGAGTGAGTGGAGTGAGTGAGTGGAGTGAGTGAGTGGAGTGAGGGAGTGGAGTGAGTGAGTGAGTGGAGTGAGTGGAGTGAGTGAGTCGAGTGAGTGAGTGGAGTGAGTGGAGTGAGTGGAGTGAGTGAGTGGAGTGAGTGAGTGGAGTGAGTGAGTGGAGTGAGTGAGTGAGTGAGTGAGTGGAGTGAGTGAGTGGAGTGAGTGAGTGGAGTGAGTGAGTGAGTGGAGTGAGTGAGTGGAGTGAGTGAGTGGAGTGAGTGAGTGGAGTGAGTGAGTGAGTGGAGTGAGTGAGTGGAGTGAGTGAGTGGAGTGAGTGAGTGGAGTGAGTGAGTGAGTGAGTGAGTGGAGTGAGTGAGTGGAGTGAGTGAGTGGAGTGAGTGAGTGAGTGGAGTGAGTGGAGTGAGTGAGTGGAGTGAGTGAGTGGAGTGAGTGAGTGAGTGAGTGAGTGAGTGGAGTGAGTGAGTGGAGTGAGTGAGTGAGTGAGTGAGTGAGGGAGTGGACTGAGTGAGTGAGTTTAGTGAATGGAGTGAGTGGGTGAGTGGGTGGAGTGAGTGAGTGGAGTGAGTGAGTGAGTGGAGTGAGTGAGTGGAGTGAGTGAGTGAGTGGAGTGAGTGAGTGGAGTGAGTGAGTGGAGTGAGGGAGTGGAGTGAGTGAGTGAGTGGAGTGAGTGGAGTGAGTGAGTGGAGTGAGTGAGTGGAGTGAGTGAGTGAGTGAGTGAGTGGAGTGAGTGAGTGGAGTGAGTGAGTGGAGTGAGTGAGTGAGTGAGTGAGAGAGTGGAGTGAGTGAGTGAGTGTAGTGATGAGTGGAGTGAGTGAGTGAGTGATGTGAGGTAGGGAGTGGAGTGAGTGAGTGGAGTGAGTGAGTGGAGTGAGTGAGTGGAGTGAGTGAGTGAGTGGAGTGAGTGGAGTGAGTGAGTGGAGTGAGTGAGTGGAGTGAGTGAGTGAGTGTAGTGAGTGGAGTGAGTGAGTGAGTGGAGTGAGTGAGTGAGTGAGTGAGAGAGTGGAGTGAGTGAGTGAGTGTAGTGAGTGAGTGGAGTGAGTGAGTGAGTGATGTGAGTGAGGGAGTGGAGTGAGTGAGTGGAGTGAGTGAGTGGAGTGAGTGATTGGAGTGAGTGAGTGAGTGGAGTGAGTGAGTGGAGTGAGTGAGTGGAGTGAGTGAGTGGAGTGAGTGAGTGAGTGGAGTGAGTGAGTGGAGTGAGTGAGTGAGTGAGTGGAGTGAGTGTGTGGAGTGAGTGAGTGAGTGATGTGAGTGAGTGGAGTGGACTGAGTGAGTGAGTTTAGTGAATGGAGTGAGTGGGTGAGTGGGTGGAGTGAGTGAGTGGAGTGAGTGAGTGAGTGAGTGAGAGAGTGGAGTGAGTGAGTGAGTGTAGTGAGTGAGTGGAGTGAGTGAGTGAGCGATGTGAGTGAGGGAGTGGAGTGAGTGAGTGGAGTGAGTGAGTGGAGTGAGTGAGTGGAGTGAGTGAGTGAGTGGAGTGAGTGGAGTGAGTGAGTGGAGTGAGTGAGTGGAGTGAGTGAGTGAGTGTAGTGAGTGGAGTGAGTGAGTGAGTGGAGTGAGTGAGTGGAGTGAGTGAGTGGAGTGAGGGAGTGGAGTGAGTGAGTGAGTGGAGTGAGTGGAGTGAGTGAGTGGAGTGAGTGAGTGAGTGGAGTGAGTGGAGTGAGTGAGTGGAGTGAGTGAGTGAGTGGAGTGAGTGAGTGGAGTGAGTGAGTGGAGTGAGTGAGTGGAGTGAGTGAGTGGAGTGAGTGAGTGGAGTGAGTGGAGTGAGTGGAGTGAGTGAGTGGAGTGA
>JAHQIW010005853.1:0-44101 GCA_019055375.1 Parelaphostrongylus tenuis | reverse complement strand
AAAACGGCAGCTGATCTGCACGTTTCACATATGCAGTAAAGCAGTTTGACTCCAGAACAAATTATTGAGAAAATATCTCGTTCTGGTCCAGCCGGTGTACCACTTCCAAGCTTTGCAAGCAATCGAATGATAACCAAAGTTGAGCAACGCACTTTTGTGCATCCCCAACAAACCATCAGTAAATATTTGACACTCACGAGCATGAAACGTTTTCCAAAGTGCTTAGAAAATCCGTTAGCTCACCCACAAGTGAACGTTCACATATGACTCTGCAATTCAACGGTTGCAGAATATATATATATATAGTATGTCATATATATATATATATATATATACATATGCATATGCTATACATATATATTCTTATGTATGTACATATATATCTATATATACATTGAATTTTGAAATTAATGCAGCAACTCCCTCATTGCTTTATTGTTTTTTGACACCTTTTCGGTTCGTGACTGTCATGCCAATAACGGCGGCCGTTGGGGAACCACAAGACAGATGTCTGAGTTGGGTTCTTCTTGGTACTATCACGGAAACAACTCCACAGATTCCTCCGCTGCGCCAACATCCAACGACCTGCAGTGCTCGATGAATATCGTTGTCGTTGAGGCTGCCACACCGTTGGCGCTGGATGCTGAGTTGTCATCGAAGGACGCTGTGTCGTCGTGGATCGCGATCATTCTACCACGCCGCGGAGCTCTACAATGAGCCGTCCATGACTCACTCCCGAGGGTGAAGCATCTAGTCCCATATTTAATCACCTTCTTCCCTTATTTATACACCTCCACATAACCATCACATGCGACAAATGTGTTAGGTGCTCCCTTTGGTTCATGAGGCTTGCATGGTAAATACTTCGCGGCCGCATGAGTGGCATCATGCTCCGCGGCTACTAACTTACTGTGACTGGCAATTTCATAAATGATGAATCAGCGCTGACGGTGACGTCATTTACGTCTCTTCGCGGTCCTTGTTGTAGCTCTCTAGTTCTTGCTCTTACTTACCTGGTGCTCTTCTCACCGATTCACTCATCACCGATTCTAACGCACTATTGCTTCATTTGATCGTATCCCGTCTTACAAGCTCCTCACACTCCTATACTGTTCACTTCGGGTCTAACCCTTTTTTCACTCGACAACTCTATCACTCTTCGCTCATTTCACTCGGATCTAACCGATTCATTACTTGAGAAGTTATCTCAGTCCTACTACGTAGTCGGCGTATAACATGGCGCTCCGCGCATATATTGCTGTGTCAATATTGTTATTTCACTATTCATATTTCTAGGTTATTCATTTGCACGAACAAATTATTCGTTATGCGGAATAAAAGTATTCACCGTCTGTAATATAAACGATATTCACTATTAGCGTTGAAACAGTCTATCGAGCCTCCACGTGACACTAACTGATCGATAATATAGATCCACACAGGCAACACACGTCACACAATGCGACACAACTATCAGCCGACCCCAGAGTCGTAGCTTAGTCGTTTCGTCAACCGAACTACTTCAAATCGGTACATCAACGTTACCAACAAAAACTACTGAACCAATCAATCCCGGTCCACACCCAACCCACACGTGAACTTCAACAGTCATATAGGCGGGAAAAGTTCTGCAGATTTTTTAACTGCAAAAAAGTATTCAATAGACAAATGACTCCATGCAGTTGAAAAATAATTACTTTAATTAGATCAAGAATTAGAACAATGAGCAAAAAAAACTTCTTAACAACTTCTTGAATTCGCCTCCTTTGACCTCCATATGTTGCACAGTCGCGAAACCACGCGTTTCCATCGTAATTTCGCTCCAAGCGCGTGTCAAAGGCGTTTTGAGGTCGACTACGTCAGTGTTGCAAATAGACGAAACTTTTTTGTCATTGTGGACCACACGGAGTAATCCACTGGGTTGAGATTTGGCAAGTTTGACACCCAACTGTTGCCCCAAAAGCCTGGAAACGGCTCTCGGCAGATGGGAATCGTTGAGTGGGTCAAATGCGCAGAAGATCAGTCGTGAAGTGCAAATCTGTTACCACTAAAGTGTTGAATACTTTGAGACTAAAGCACGCCCCTCAAAGGTGCTGTTGATAATTATACCATTATTTCGAGTGCTTTGTTTTGACCACGATCAAATCTCAATATATCCTTTCATCATTATTTGAGCCAACTTGTCTTGTGGTCTGGTAAGGGCTCTTGTACAGTCCGATACACGTGTTTCGTCCTTACAGACTCATCAGCCGGGCAGAATCCGATCATCGAAGACGAACGCTTTACACTCTATGTCAACTGAAACCTTCACCTAACCCAGAGTGTTGTGCACTCGATTGTTCTTGGCTGGTACTTTTAACATAATTATACCTTTATTTCGAGTGCTTTGTTTAGACCATGCTTAAATTTCGATAGATCCTTTCATTACTATTTGAGCCAACTAGTCATGTGGTCTGGTATCGGGCTGTACAAGAGCCCTTACCAGACCACATGACAAGTTGGCTCAAATAATAATGGAAGGATCTATTTGAAAATTTTTTTGTTGAAATATACGCAGGATACATAGATTTTAAGTAGGACTGATTTTTTGAAGGATGTGAAGTAAGCAAGAGCGCAAGCAATATGGAGATGGATTATTGCGCAATTACGTCAAATACTTGTACGAGCCAGAGATGCTCAACTCATTGTGTTCATATTCCCAAAAGAATCGAGTAAGAAATTGCCGACCGTGGACGGCAGGTGGATAGTTGGGAGACGAGGACGAATCAACAACCACATGTACACCGAAAAGTGCCTTTGACCATGTTACGCATGTCACTAAGGTTTCAATAGGTTTGGGAACTAAATTTGAGTAATTGATGAGCGTGGGAAACTCACAATGATGCGAATATCACGCTCCGCTTAAAAAGATCACGTGGTCTTAACAAAGCACTCGAAATAAAGATTTAATCATGATATAAGTACTAGCCAAGATCAATCGAGTGCACAACACTCTGGGTTAGGTGAAGGTTTCACTTGACATAGAGTGTAAATCGTTCGTCTACAATGACTTTCTATAAGGAGTGTAAAGCTCCCGAGAGAACTGACTATAGAAAGATCGAAAGACGACGGGTTCTGCCCGGCTGACGTGCCTGTAAGGACGAAACACGTGTATCGGGCTGTACAAGAGCGATTACCAGACCACATGACAAGTTGCCCCAAATAATGATGAAAGGTGATGTTGATAGCTGGCAACGTTGATTTTGGCGTTCCTGTTAATGTAGACCAACGGTGTCTTTTTCGGTGTGGCAAAATGCCGGATCAGACCACACAGAAGCCGGAAAATGATTGCGGCTTATGGATTTTGCTACTGCAAATTTCTGCCGACCATTCTTAAAAAGGTGACTCACTGTTGGCGACTGTCGAGGGTTTCGTACGTGAATATCTTCTCGCACCTTCAAGAAGCGAGCATTAGCTATCAAATGAAATATTTGACGAGGTTTTGAAAATCGTTTTCCTCTTAACTTTTTGCCCAGAAAATCAACTCGAGTGATTTTGTAACTGCGCCGTTTTAGCTTATTTTTGACAGTGTTTCGCTAGCTCCAATCACTGATCAAGAACTTACCAACCATTTTGGGTCCAAACCTCGAATTTCGTTGAGCATCGCCAGTAGGTCTTCTGAATGGTTTCCGCAGTAGATGAGGTGTTGGACAATGGCGGTCGGCGGTGGTCCTCAGCCCCTCTAGTCTCTTTGAAACGTTCTACGGCTTTGTATACACTTGCTCGTTTGAAATCAGCCGATTTTAACAATGTCTGCCGCTTTCTTACCAATGTACACCTCAGCTATCGCGATACGTTGATGTTTGTGACCCATAACTTGCATGCACCCGCATAGCTATGATCTACACCAAAATTGAACACGGAATTCAATAAAATTATCAGCATTTATAAAAGGCTACTATGTGTCAAATCTAAAATTGCAATAAAAATTACCACTAATCTTTCTCTCCAGCTATATATAGATAATATGATAAGCATATAATATGTTTTGAGCTGTCAGGTCTAGTGGTATATAGGCGCCTGTTTCGTCCTAGTTGGCCACATCAACACCACTCTCTGTCGATTCGGCCACCCTGGAGTTAAATAATCCTCCATAAAGGGGTCGACGCCGAGAAGAAAAGAAAACACCCCAAGTCAGATGATGTAATCACCTGACATTGTGGTGACCGACAGGCGAACACGTAGCTGCTGTATTGAACATGTTATATCTCATCAGGCTATATTATTTTGAGCCAGTCTATAAAAAAGCGGCAGGTATAAGAGGTATACATAGGTAAATATCAATCCAAATATGGAAACTTAGCTCTTTAGCTGGCACGAGGTTGGTAGAGACGTTGGGGTTGTCGTTTTTGTTGTTGTTAATAAATCGCTGTACGGACCTAGAGGTTTGCTTATATATATGTATATATATAGACATATACATGTATATACAAATAAATTTGAAAAGGGGAACTTAGCTCTTAAGCTGGCACATACATATATGTATATTATATATATATATATATATACATATATATGTATATATATATATATTATATATATACATATATATGTATATATACTGTATATACATATATATATATGTATATATATATATATGAAGTCCGACATTCTCAAGAAAGAACAGCAGAAGTCCTCAATAGCAGAAACAATAGCACACAGTCATTTTCCGACCTCGGTGAAGGTCTGGGCCTGTATTTGCGCCACCGGAAGGGCGCCGTTAGTATTATGGAGGGAAGCATCAAAATCAATAAGGATGTTAGCCTTATACGCACTCGTATTCTAAAAATACACATACTTTGCACCCATTAGACATTAATCATTCGATAGCTTAAATTCCACCAAGCCATCTCGCCTCTATAATCATTCTATAGATTAAATCTCGAGTCCAACAGCCGCTTGCTTTTGAAAAAAAATCCTTAATGCGCTGTTATAGGAAAATTAAAATTGTGTTGCACGTTTGAATACTTTTCGCTTAACTTAGCTGTTCTCTTGGTACCAGCTACCAGCAGCAAGTTTTAAGAGGCACACTGAAGCCTCGGACTACCCAGCATTTTGGCGCCGACGGATTTACGATTGAGGAAGAGTGGGCTCTGCGCATTTGGCATGGTCAACGATCACCATCTGTCAAGCTGTTTCCAGGCTTTTGGGGCTGGCACATTTAGTCGTCATACTAGCCTGATCTCAACCCACTAAATATTTCCGTGTGGTCCATACTGTAACAAAAAGTTTCTGCCACTCAATACACTGCAGTGGACGCGCTTCAAACGGCTCTGACATGCACTTGGGACCAAACTACGGTGGAAACGTTAGCGAGCATCGTTGAAAATTTTTGCAAGCGACTCCATAAATTCATAGAGGCCAAAGAAGGCAGTTTGTAGACTTCGTTGTAAGTTTCTTTCTTTATTGTTATGAATGTTGATCTAATAACCTCTGTTAATCTCTCAAATTAATGAATTTAATGCAGTGTTTTTTTTTTGCTTATAAAATGCCTGAAAAAATGACAGAACTTTTTTCGCATCCCATCTGTATATCTGTGGAGACCTCACATACAACATATATATATATATATATGCATAAATATATGCATATATAATCATGATACAGTTTCAGTAGCCTGCTCGCAAATATTAAACTTTACGTGCATTCTTCAGTGGCCACTTGGGTGCTCCCTCCTATTTTGCTACGCACCCTAGCAAAGCAGGCTTCTGAAAGTTTGAACTCTTCATTTTAATCTAGGCGCATAGCAGTTTTTCTTCGCGAACAGAAGTTATTCATGCACCTTTGTGCTTTGGTAAGGATTGAGTGCGACGTACGATTTTTGAACGTTTGCGAACCTCAAATAGAACAATTCTAGAGGAGAGTTGTTGATTTTTCTCGACCAAATGAAATGTTTAATTTTGTGGAAATGTCAAGTATAGTAAAAACCTTTGAAGAGACGAATAAGTTATCCACGCATTTTTTTCCTGCTAATTACCTTCTTCCGAACAGTTTTCATTTGCTCTCGTTGTCCATAATGTACCTGGAAACGCATTTTCATTCAAAAGCAAGAAATGAAGCCTCCGCATTTTTCTTAATTTTTTTAAAACAGCAGTTGACTGTTACGTTCCCCTCTTGTAGTAATGCAAAATAATGCTAAAAAGTATTCTTGATATGCACAATGGGGTCAGCTGTTCGATTTCAATCTTTGTTCAACGGGTTAGAACAAATGCTTGTTACGGCTAATAAATGATTCAGTATTGCGCTGTTCATCAATATTTTTGTTGAAAGTAGGCGAAGGAACGAAAGAAATCCAAGTTTATTTGAAAGATGATATATAGCTGCATTGTCTCGTTGATTCGCATTTGAAAACACCCACACCTCATACAGTATTGCCATGTTTCTCCATTAAGTCAAAATGCGTAATTTTTCCCTTGTCCATGACGTACCATAGCAATCCTTTGAGTGAAGTTACAGGGCGCTCAATGCAATCCATTAATGAACAGAATAAGAGGAAGAGGGGATGAACACAGGAAACGTTCTAAGACTCTCCTGAAAGAGCTCCATGTTTACATTGTAAGCCAATTTGCTTCGCAGTACAATAACAACAGGCACTCGGATAGCACTTTGAAGAGCTTCATGAAGTTCGTCATGGGAATCTATATAGCGCATAACACCTGTTTCGGCATTTCAAGCTCATTAGTAGCACGGTGCCTTTTGATTCAGTCCGTTCCTAATAAGGTTATAAACTATGCCCACAGAACTACAAAATACCAGGTAACACCATGAATCGCTTGGTTAATATATCTAGTCAGTTGCTAGAAAACGTTAAAAGTATACAAAACATAAATATCTTCAACTGTTTTGTGAGTCTCGATTGAAATTAGTACATCCTGACGACATATTTTAGACTTTTATGAGGTCTGATATGGCACTTTCAGTGCTTAACGTATATGTATATTTAAGGGAATGGCTGGCCATAAAGGTACGTGCTTCTGATGAATCTTGACATAAAAAAAGCGGAAGCGTACGTCATGCCCAAACAGTACCATGTTAGATATCATAAAAGGCTCAAAATATCCTGTCAGGATGTAAACAAAGCAATCAGCATCTGCTGAAAGCAGCGGTGGGGAGATCCTACTGTCAGTATGGGTAGAATACTTATATAGAGGTTTCGAAAGGTTGCCTTATATTTGGAAGCTATGTGAAGTTTCCGAAACAGATCACAACGTGACACTATTCTTTCCTGCACCTAACACATGCGGCTCCCTCATTCGATCTACGTCATATCCTTTATGACTAGTGTGTTCTGAAACAAAATTATCTCATTGAAACAAACTAAGCCATGATGAAACTGTATATGCGTTTGTGGAGCTATCGAGAACACTACACATGCAGTAAGGAATAGAAACAAATTCTCCCATGCCAACCTTTTCGATTTGCATATATTCCTACCCTAACGTAATTATTGGTATAATGATCGCCACCTAAATAGGATTGAAGATTATTTCGCCTCATCAATCTCACTCGAGAAAACTATGATATGAGTGCGTCGTTTCGTGTAATCTGATGATCACCAACATGGTTGTCACATTTCTTCATAAAGACTTTAGAAGAAGGATATGATACCTATCAAGTTCTTCTGGCCTATCAAATCTTATTAAACAGCTCTTGGTTTTGGCGAAAAATATGCATGGCTTGGACATCTCAAGAACTTTAGAAATGATTTGAAGGATTAGATTTATTCACAACTACAGGTCTCTTTCGTTGGATAATTTTCGAGGTATTTGTTACATAAGAATGGACAATGGTCTGGCTATATTCAGAAATTGATTAATGTTCAAAGCTTTGACGTTGAGAAGAACTCGAACCAACATTCAATTTTTCTCAGACACGTGCTTAAAAATTTTCCTACCTACGCCTGTCTTGCCACACTATTTTTATCCTACGACGCATCAATCTGTCAGCAACCAAACAGTCAACAATTTGACCTGGAAAGCCATATGGGCATTTATCTCAGTTACGTTGACAGATACTGGATACAAATGATCGAGAAGAATTCCCTTCGATCAACGGCTTTTTTTCAGCGGTATTACGATGGGTGGCATGCAACTGAAAACGATGTCCATATGCTCTCCAAGCCGAATCCTTCACAGTTGGCCGCTGGCAGATTGATGCGCTGCAGCGTAGAAAGTGTGGTAGCAAAACGGGACGTTGGTAGTTTACCTTGATGAGCACGTGTTCCCGAAATGGGTGCAATGCGGGATTGAGCTCCTCGTGTTGCCAAAGTCTTGCACATCACTAAAAATCATTGGGTATATTTGTAACATTACATCACCTTCTGAAAAAGCAGGTTAAATGCAAGGAATTCATGTTGATCACATCCTTACAAGGTCTAAGTACTAAATACATACAACTACGGACATATAACCTACATACAAAGGAATCGGCGCCAAATTAATAGATCACCGCATGTCAGGTGACGAAATCCGCCGGCAATACGGTGACCAACAGTCAATCGCTCATAGCTTGTTATTCACCTACAAGGGTTGCGGAACCGAAAGGCACCGTGCAACTAATGAGATTGTAGTGCCGAAACACGTGTGTAGCACAGTACAGGTGTCATGTTAGATTTCATAATAGGCTCAAGATATATTATCAGATTATAAAAACAGAGGTAAACGTAGCACCAACCTCAATAATCATCTCCTAAATCTCAGAGAGTTCCATATAGCAAGATATAGTGACTACAGAACTACACTTGTGCTTCCATTCTTGAACGATGATATCGTCAGTAGAATTCTGAAGCGTATGAACATAGATGAAACTAATTCTAGTTACATATGAAATGACTGCCATTTATATAAAATTAATGGGGTGCGGACATATCCAAAAAGTGTGGCAAAAACGAAAGTGAAGGGATTCAACTAATGCCTAGCCACCTTCGCCTTCCTCAGAGCTGCAATGATCCAAGTTGAATGTTCATTTTTGTTCAGACACTAAACATTTTTGTACACAATGTGCTAATCATAAATAAATTAGTAGTAGCATATATTATTACGACAGCCAATCCGATTTCAAGTAATTGCCATTATTTTGCTTCTACTTTCGTCAAAACGCAAAATTTACTCTTTAGCACTGCATTGTTTTCACGAACATACATTTGTTCCAGTAGCCGAAGGGTTCGCAAAGCGAACACATGCAGAAGGTCGGAAAGCGCGAGTTTTTCATAGTGCACTATTGGAGAGTTCAAATGTATTGCGAAGAAAGCGGAGCAAAGTGTAAGCACTGGACTTGTACCTACTGCAGTTCTAAGGAAGGAAACACTTAGCCTTGGTCTACTCCCATATGCATGTTTGATAAGGTGCTCTAGTAGCTTAAAATTCAAGCTTTAAATGAGAAGTGAGAGATAGATGATGGAAAAGTGAAAGCCAAATAAGGATGTATCACGTTTGGACACACTAAGGTCTAAGTGCTATGCAGGCGCCTGTTTCATCCTACCGCAACTCTTCATTAGCACCGTCTTTGGTTTAGTCGATCACTTGAGGCTATATTGCTCTATGAAGGAATAGACGCCGAGCAAGAAGTCACTGCAAGTCAGGTGATGGAATCCTGGCATCGCAGTGACCGCCAGTAGAACTTATGGCTTTGAATTAGATAATACCTCTCCATTTTACAGTTTTTTTTATAGCCGTTGCTCAACGGATAATTTGATAAGGGTTTCTAAAGTTCAGAGCCATTAGAGTCTAAGAGTTATGCAGGAAAACTGCTCAGACGCGGTAGGACGAAATAGGTGCCTGTATACCACTTAGACCTCAATAACTCAAGTATGATATATCCTCATCAGATTATTTTTTGAGCAAGATCTATAAAAGAAAGCGGTCAAATGGAGAGGTATGGTACATTTTGAAAGCCACAAGCTCGTCTGGCAGTCACTACAATGGTAAGTAATTCCATTACCTGACTTGCAGTGGCTTATTGGTCGGCGTCAATTCCTTCATAAAGGAGTATAGCCCCAAGGCATCAGCTGAACCGAGGGTGGTGCTACTGATGAGTCCCGATAGGACGCTGGCTCTTGTACAGCTCTTAGAGATCAGTAGCTCAAAGCATGATATATCCTTATCAAATTGTTCTTTCAGCAAAGTCTATAAAAAGGTTGTCGAAGGGAGAAGTACAAAAATACAGAAATTATATAACATGACGCAAAAGCATAGGATACACTCACGATAATTTGCTTTCCAATGTCATATCGTGAACTTATTTTATTTATTTCAATTATTTGTTTAGGTTTCCTACAATTTAAATGCGTTGACTTAGAGAGGCGTTAAGGCAGTATCAATTTAGCACAGAAATGAAGAAAGCGTTTCATGCCTCCATTTGATAAAATGCTATGAGCAGAAATTAGCCACTTCAGAAATTAAAGAGTTAGAGCTCGGCATTGCTTTTTGATCAATCTGACGTTTGAGGGCACGTGTATCTTGTACTGATGTCTACATTAAAATTCTTGTTACTTGCCTTTGTCATTAATTGTAAAATGATCAGCTCCTACGTTTCTCCCTCATAATATTATCTTTCTTTGATTTCAAAAAAGAAACATGCTCGAAAAATCATGAATGTAAACTCAGTTTGGTATTTTCTGCAGTAGGTATTGGTTGTATGCCGGAATGCCGCGCTTCTTCACCCAGTGACGTGTGTAAACTCATAGTGATTGAAGTTCGTACAACTTTCTTGCTTCGGAAAAATGCGAAAGATATTGTTACCAGTTTCAGCCAAGTAGTCCTAGCTACCGATGGAGGTGCTTTTGTGGCTGAGGACGCAAACTTCTGCGGCGGTTTCAATATCGTCGGAAGTTATGTCGCAGGAATCAAATGTGCAAATATTACTCAGATAGTAGAGTCTTTTCCACGTTTCATTTGACAGTTGACTTCATCTAACGTTAATGTCTATCCGCTCAACATCAGTCCAGTTTATGAATCTTTACTTCAACAACAGTCATCATTAAGCATATTCCCAGATTTGTGAGCAATCGCATTCCTCGCCATTGCACTCTCCAATGCCAAGCTTCTGGAAAGTTATGATCAAAAAAATAAAAAATGAGATGAAAATCAAATAAGTAATGTTGTTCTCGGAGTGTCTTTGCGGTGGAGATGTGCGTGAACACGGATGTTTTCAATTTCGCAATGGAAATGATCAGGTAACCAAAGTTATATTCTAATAAAGTTACCTCACCTCTCTACTACAACAGGTATTGCACGGATCACCTCCTTCTACTGAAAGACGTGATGTATCGAGGTCAGTTCCAGCTACTACAGCGAGCACCAGAACAACGCAAAGTAGAACTCCTTTTTGCAGCATACTGCAATGCGAATTTTGGTTGGAAATGTTCAAATTTCACGTTGGAGTACGAAATCAATCCAGCTGCCCACAGATTTCAGTTAAATGAATACTGCGTTATAAACTTAATATATCGAAATACTTCAATGCAGATTCTTCGATCAAATACGTGGAACAAAAGCCATCGTTGACCTGTATTAACAGTGCAAAGTTGATGCAGAAGTTACTTTAACACACCAGTGATTTGATAACACAGTATGATTCGGAGCACCGATAGAATACCAAATGTGCAAGACATAATTGTTGTTTGAATGCCTCGCTTCAGTTACTTTAACTAAAAGTCATTTTGGTTTTCTGGTTTTTTTATAGTGGACTATTTATTTAATCTCAATGAATTTTCAAGACTTTATTGAGTGTAATGGAGAATTGGTAACGAATTTTGATAGAAAAGAAATGGTAATGTGAATTTATATGAAACAAGGAATAGATTCGCAATAACTGAATATTTGCTGCAAAATGTGGACCAGATTATCGGCTCTATTTCATGTCTCGCAGAGTGCAATGAGTCCAAAATGTGCAGTGGGTTGATAACTGACAAGAGTGGCCAGTCTACATAAGTCAGCTTCACTCCTTCTAGACAACTAGATAAAGATTTTATTCGGATATCCTATACTACGAATGCTCACTTCGAATGAACAGGTTGTTTGCTCTTTTTGTAGAATTTAAGATTTGAAATCATCACAAGAGTAGTATATGTCGTTGCACGAGAGAAGAGCAATCTTTGGCGGCTTTCATTCTACGAATTTTGATGGCAGTGCTGGACAAATTCGTGCATATTACGTTCATTATTTCACAGACAAAATAGAACAATTTAAAACAGAGGTAGTGCCAGGAACGATTGGAGACAGACATTAACAGAGATTTATATGGAAAGCGAAAGTCAACATATTTTCTGCTGTAGTGCTGTTTCGTCCTATTTCGATGACATCTATCAACAACGGAGCATTTCCTTTCGAATGATTAAGATGATATAATGTCAGTATGTTTATTAGCAAGACATACGAGATGAACTTCATTTTATTGAATCTTTGCCACATGGACGACTGTCACAACGCCAGGAATATTCTATAGAGCCATAAAAATAATCATATTCACTTTTACGTCTACATCTTCATACAAATCCTGCTCAGAAAAAGCAATGAGGGAATGTGAAATTATGTTGTTAATTGGAAGATTCAAGAAAATTCTACACGTCTGATCACAGTAACATAAGCGCTGACCCCATAAGGTACAACTGCACAAAATTTTGATTTAGGTTCATTAAATAAAAGTGTCTTCCACTCACTTAGACAGGGGTGGTCATGGAAGCTCCGGACTAAAACAGAGCTGCTAGATCAAGTAGGTAAGGGTCTTCTGAAAACCATTTGGTAATTTACAAACATACTTACATTTCAGGCATGACATAGCCACTCTCACAAATAGTACTAATCGATATACTGATTTATTAATGCTCAATCATCGATCACCATGACAGAACAACGAAAGCACTTTACAGTTAGCTGGAATATTAGACTAATACGGATACAAATCACTTGGTGAAGTGATCACGTGCTAATTCTCTAGCTTGAGTGTAAAGGGATTCTGATTGACAGATATTCAGAGCTCCCAAATGCTCAGTTTGAGTAAGTTAACGATATTAAGATCCAACCAACTGAATACCCACTAAACGCACTATAGCTGCTCGTTGGTAGTACTGCTAAACATGGAAAAAACATTTTTACAAAGGCGGTGCTGCCTATAATGGTGAAAATGTACCACATTGTGTAACACGTAAATGCTTAATACCTCTTTTTTGATTGAGCTGGGTCTAATTTTCCGTGACTCTCACGAAAATTTATCTCAGATGTGTCTATGTGTCTTCAAATCGTTCACGAAAAGGAAGAGCGAGTAGGAGGATAGAGAATGTAATTCTTGAATGTAATTTCATTTCAAGAGTGATTGAGCGGCTCAAAAAGTAGTGGCTCTTTAGGTCCAATGCTTCTCATCGTTCTGTCTCAGTGGTTTTGAATTGCTATTGAATTCATAAACCTATGACAAAATGTGATATAGTTGCACTATGGAAGTCAGGGCTTCACGTTGAATTTATTCTCAAGCAGAATTTTTTCGAAATAAATGGTGCGACTTTTTTCTTTGATGTTTCTGAGTTATTGCTGAGGGCAACCTGATTAAAGACGTTGTAAACGATAGAGAGCATATATTTCTTCTCTAAACTTTCTAAAATTGGCCTGGTAATGCAATAATGATCACCGGTAGTTCAATAAATTGAATTTATATCCTACGTGCATCGCTAATAAACAAACTGACATTAATGCATCTTAATATTAAAAAGCAAAGGTCTTGTTGCTGATAAAAGTCATTAGAATCAAACGAAATAGCACTGTACCAGAAAATATGTTGACCTTGGTTCTGCATATAAAAACCAGCAAATTTGGTCGCTAGTCTTATCGACACCTTCTTCATTGTTTTCTACTCTATGTTGTCTTTCAAACAATAATTGCTGCTTGCACAGTCCTACCTAATAGTGTTTGAAATACATTGAATAGAACATACCAAAGATTTCTTTTGTATACAGCAATACAACTCTGCTAGTCTTCTGCTGGTGGAGACCTTGCATTCCAAAGTTCATAGCTACGATCTTATCTTAACTAATATACCAGTTTTCATCAGATCTCATTCAGTTTTAAGTCGTTCTATTGCGTAATTATGTCACAAGCCAGCGTAGGATATCACAGTTTGGTCGCGATGGCCTGTTTAAACACACAGTACGAAGAAAATGAGCCGAGATGATGACTCAGTGAAATGAGAAGTCCAACCACTGATTCGACTGGCGTCTCCAGCATACGCTAAACAGTTTCTAATTAGGACCTCATTGAATTTTCATGGATTTCAACGCTAAAATATGCTTTGTACAAAGCATTAAATAAGTTTCTAATGCAACCGCCGACGTTCTCTGAGTACAATTCACTCACTGAGTAGTTTTGGTAACCTAAGTTAAGAAGGACAGTAAATGAAGACACCTTAGCAATATAGTTGAACAAAAGAAACTTTTTAACAAATATGTTAGCTAAATGTAAAACTTTTGGCAATAAAATAGTCTCTCGCTTAATCGCTATATACTCGACCTCATCGAGCCTCGTCAAAGAGATTTATAGTAAATTTAACGGCTTACGGCGCCCGTCAGGTCTATCACCTCAATATTGCCGTCGATCTAATCAAACCAGCCGCCATCTTTCCTAACTGGATGTTATGAGTGATCTGTGATCCTGAGACCGAATTCGATCAAGTGACTGATCCGTCTGTTTTATGGCACATCGAATTATTGTGAGAGCCTTCTGATGATTTCAAATCTCAAATTCTACAAAAAGAGCAAACAGCCTGTTCATTCGGAGTGAGCATTCATAGTATGGGATATCCGAATAAAATCTTTATCTAATTATCCAGAAGGAGTGAAGCTGACTTATGTAGACTCGCCACTCTTGTCAGTTATCAACACACTGGTTATTTTGGACTCATGACAGTCTGCGAGACACGTAATAGAGCTGATAATCTGGCCCACATTTTGCAGCAAATATTCAGTTGTTGAGAATCTATTCCTTGTTTCATAAAAATTCACATTACCATTTATTTTCTATAAAAGTTCATAATAGTACACTCATTGAGGTCTTGCAAATTCATTGAGGTTGAATAAATAGTCTACTATAAAAGAGTCAAAAGACCAGAATGACTTTTTCTTGGATTAACTAAAGTGAGGAATTCGAACAACAACTATGTCTCGCACATTTAGTATTTTACCGGTGCTCCCAGCCATACCGTCTTAAGTAAATCACTGGTGTGTTGAAGTAACTTTTGCATCAACGCGCAGTCCTCATACAGGTCAACGATGGCTTTTCTTTTACGTATCTGATCGAAGAATGGGCGCTGAAGTATTTCGATATATTGAGTTTATGACACAGTATTCACTGAACTCAAATCCTTGGGCGATGGGATTGATTACTTACTCCAACGTGATATCTAAACATTTATTCAATGATTCGCATTACAGTATGCGGCAAAAAGGTGTTCTACTTTGCGTTGTTATGGTGCTCGCTGTAGTCGCTGGAACTGATATCGATACATCATGTCTTTCGGTAGAAGGATCTAGTCAATGCGATTCCATTTGCAAGCAAAAGGTGAGATGAGTTTATTAGAGTTTAGCTTTGGTTACCTGATCATTTTCATTCCGAAACTGCATTCATACCTGCTCACGTACATCTCCACCACAAAGATACCTGAAGAACAACATTACGTATTAAAATTTCTTCTCATTTTTTATATTTTTTTTCGATCATATCTTTTCAGGGGTTTGGCAATGGAGAGTGCAAGGATGGAAAATGCGAATGCTTCACAATTTGGGATTATGTTCGCTGATAATTGTACTTGAAGTAAAAATTTATCAACCGGATTTTATTGTTCGGCGGACAGGCATTGACGCTATATGAAATAAACTGTCAAATCAAACCTAGAAAGGACTTTAGTTTTGAGTTGTTATTTGTTGAATTATTTCCTGCGACAAAACTTCGCACGATATTGAAACCGCCGCAGATTTTGTGTCCTCAGCACACAAGCACCTCTATCGCATAGCTAGGACACTTAGCTGGAACTGGTAACCAATATCCTTTCAATTTTCCGAGGCTGGAAAGTTGTACGAACTTCAGTCACAAAGAGATTTACACACGTCACTGAGTAAAGAAACGAGGCATTCTGACATACAGTCAATACCTAATGCACTGAATATCATACTGAGTATACATTTTTGATTTTGGGAGCATGATTCTTTTTTGAAATCGAAAAAGATATATTATGAGGGAGATACGTAGGAGATGAGATCATTTCACAAATATAGACAAAGGCATGTAACAAGAATTGCAGTGCAGACATCTGGACAAGATATAGGTGCCTCTAAACGTCAGATTTATCAAAAAGCAATGCCAAGCTCTAACACTTTAATTTTGGAGTGGCTAAATTCTGCTCACTGCATTTTATCGAATGGAGCTATGAAATGCATTCCTCTCCTTTGTGTTGAACTGATACTGCTTTAACGCCTCTCTAAGGCAACGCATTTGAAGTGCAGACATCTAATTGCTATACATGAAAATAAGTTAACGATAAGGCACTGGAAATCAGATATTCACTTATTATCTCGGTGCTTTTGCGTCATATCATATAATTTCTGCATTTTCCTACCTCTCCATTTGACAATTTTTTATAGACCTTGGTCAAAGAATAATTTGACAAGAATATATATCATGGTTTGAGCAACTGAGATCTGAGGAGGAGATACAAGAGTCTGCGCCCTACCGGCACTCTTCAGTAGCCTCGGTACAGCCGATTTGCACCGAGTATGAGCGACCTGGTTATCCAAAGCTTCTATAATGGCTGTTTCCAATAGAATCAAAGGCTTTCTTCAAATCGACAGAGATGAGACAAAGCGGTAGTTTGTACTCTTGTAAAACGTCAATGAGTCTTGTAATCGCGTTGATGTGGTCTATTGTACTAAATCCTTTTCGGAACACTGCTTGCTCGCATGGGTTTCCTTCATCCAGTGCTCTGTCAATCCTGTTTAGGGCTACTCGATTAAAGAGTTTATACACATCGGACAGCAAGCAGATTGAGCGATGATGCCTTTTCGTGAAGATCTACCCTTTCAAACAACAATACGGTCTAGCTGGTTTTTCCACTTATTGGGAGCCTTCATTCTGACAGGTAGCAAGTGAAGAGCAAGGGGTTGGTGAGAGGTGACGGTAGATTCTTAAAGTGTTCTGGTCTAATCCTGTTCTGAACCGGGTGTTATTCTGTTCTTCACTGATGATATAGCATGTCGAAATTCTGAAGGGAGGGCTAGTGAAGCGACAGATTCATCCTCTTCCAGTTCAGTCGTAATACATCTCTCGGGTCAAAATACTAGAAAAAAAAACTTTCTCAACACGCTCAAAAAATTCACACTTCATATTTGCTCCACACATTATCGGTTACTTTAAAGTCATGAAAATATGTTAGGAGTGCGGCTGGTCTATATATTTAATGGATATCGTAACAATAAAACGGCTCTGAGGAAGGCAGCACTTCTGAAACATTAGCTACAGATGCGGTAACTGTTGAACTACTCTTATACAAAATAAATTTGCGTTAACAATGTCGTGTTTGCCGAAGCAAAGAAAATCACGGTATATTTCAGTAGCATTTTCATAAGCAATTCCCACTGCAACGGTAGCTACACCGAGTCAACGATGCGTTGAACGAAAAGTTCTCGACATTGATTCTCCAAAACAGCGGTGTTTAAGCAAACAATGTCAAACCTCACACTGCAAAGAGAGCTAAGGAAAAGTCATTGATAAATCGGTAAAAGAGGAAGTTTTGCCGTAGTCAGTCCACAGCCCAGATAATGCGCCGTCCTACTATGGTCTGATTCCGCTCAAACAAACATTCCATGCATCAAGCGGATTAGAGACATTTGATTAAATTGAAGAAGAATGTCAGGAGCTTCTTGATTGAAAGCCGAAGCAATGATTCTTCTAGCAGATGCCGAAGCTTCCATATCAGTGGCAGAAGGTTGTTGATAATTATGGGTTTAATTTTGAAGTACAATTATTGTCATTTCTGATTGAATTTAGATATTCTTCTTGATTTTCAGCGAGTGTTAAAATATTTTCTGCCAAAATTGTAGCAGCTTTATATACCGCCTCATATCACATGTGATTACGAGGCGCTCCTCCCTAGGGTTCATTTTTGGAATGGTGGTAAATATCTGAGACGTTTTTGATATCTTACGCATTGATCTTTCGTGATCTTGCGCGAGGATGGTGACTGAACCACAATATTGTAGGATAATTCAATGATGAAACGTATGTACCGCTGAAATGCACACATGCCATTGACCTACCAACTTTGAAAAGGCTCTGAAAATTTTTGCTGATTGTATTGAAAATTATTCGTTGAGCCAACATGTCATGTGGTCAATTACGGGCTCTTGTACACTCCAATACACGTGTTTTGGCCTTGCATCCTCGTCATCGGGCGGCTCTTTGTCTCTAGCCAATCCTCTCGCGAGCCCCTACATCCCCCTATAAAGAGGTGTTCGACGACGAACGATTTACACAATAGGCATCAAGTGAAAAACACAAGTTCGGTTTAAATCATAATTTGAGACACACTTAAATTTGCATTCAATTTTTTTAAAATGCTCTCACATTGTAATTTGGTTACGACACGCCATGCAATTTTACAATGACCCTCAATTGCGTTAACAACCCAATTAGTAGTGAAAGTGATACAACGGACAAATTTCTTCTTTGAACAGTTTCATTCTCAAGGTTGTGTAAACAAGTGATATGATACGATACGCAAGAAAATGAGCTTTTTGATTAGCTCAAATTCGCGCAAAACACATGTGAATAATTTTTTTCAGGCAATACAACAGAAATGAGACACCCCTGCAAATTTTGTGCAAAAGAACACTTACGGCTGAGGTAATAGATTTTTTTACCATTCAGAAAAACGCTCGACGCTAACAAGTACCAAACTTTTTCTGATGGTTTTTTTTGTCTCTCAGAAGTGTTTTTCTTGACTGTTGTTATCACTCGATAGCTTGCAATGTATAGATGTGGTACACCAACTACCACAACAGGCTGTCCTCTGATCAATCTAATTTTTGAATATTTGCAGCAGAGAGCATCAACAAGACAACAAGTAATCTCTGCGGAAACATGTACATGACCTAACCACCGATATTTCTGAGCACTTCCTGAGAAGACCCTGAGCGTCATAAGCAACATCAAAGATGTATGGTTTTTTTAGAGGAAACTCCGCTATGTGAGCGTTGAAAAATAAATATTCGAGTTCAACTGCATTACTACATGTAGGAAGCGTAAGGATCAGGTACTGTTTCTTGCTAGAAGTTGCAGAGGCAGTGGCTCATTTCCTCGTCGCAAAGAAATCCCAAATATTAATGTTTGCGGATTCGTCACTTACAACATAAGCATATAGTACATATTTACGTCTTGCAAACTCGTGATACTGTCCTAACTATAATGAACGACTTCGTTACTGACTTATGACCACTCTCACGCTCATCGAAAGATTTATCATTTTAACTACGCTCTTCTTTATGAGACCTTAAATCGGCCAGTTGGGTCGAGTAAAATCAATAAACCAGAGAATGCGTTGTTTTCATCGCAAATCCTGCGCACATCACCGAAATTACTGGACGGCACAGAATGGCATTCACTTTCAATTGAAAGAATACGCACAGTGCGTTGTAGAACTAGATATAAGTATATAGAACGCGTACCCATTGTGTGGTCAAATTACTCTTTTTGGATTCTGCAAAAATGGTGAACTGTCGTGAAAGTTGAAGACATATGATGCTTATTGATGAAAGGTTGATCTCAATCATTAGCATTGGATTAAGAGCTAAAATAAGGAGACAAAGCGGAGGCAAGGAGGTAATACGAGGCATAATGAGGAAAAAAAATCCTAACTCACTGTCTGGAAGTCTTCATAGTGTCAGTTTCCGTCCGTAAGTCCTACGGTTCCTCTACTGAGTGGAATACTCGAAAATGCCAATTTTTACATAGTCTGGTAGAATGTCTTGATTTTTTAAAGAAGTCCTTGCATGGCACTCTTGATGCTCGAGGTACTTTGTGCTTTCTCGTAAGGTTCATCAATAGCACCTGCTATCAAGCTGATCGGACTCAACATCTTACGAGGAATCGTCTCTGAAGATGCATCACTCCTCGTCAAGAGAAAACTGACTCGATGTGGTGAGTCTAGAGTGAATTATCAGCAATGGCTTGCGACTTGGCAGGACGGTATATAAAAATACTTTACGATCAACAATTTCACGATCTCTAAAATTTCGGTATAATCTTATAGATAGTTTTTAGTCTCTCAAAAAGCCTAGCATGGCTCTTTCTCGCAAACCTCATCAGTAGCACATACCATTTGGCTGAAAAAAAGACAACGAAATTGGTTCCACTTTCTCGCATTTCCTGCTAAACAATGCTCCTTTCTTGGACTTTTAGTATTCGATCGATAGCTCAAATTTCGACAGTTTTGGTATACTTGGTTTGATAAAACTTTTTATTCGCTTGAGCAGCCGAGAAAAATTGGCCTTATCAATTGTGGATTATTTTTCTTATTCGCAATCTGAGCAGATCTTTCTAAAAAAATACGCTTTCCATCCTTCGAGCTTAAGTTTTTCAATTTGTCAAGTATCGAAAATTTAGAGGTGAAATTTTATTTCCGAATTGGTTTTCTTGGTACTTTGCAGCAATGAAAATAAAATTATGTCCCAAACTCGAGCATCTCATGCCGGACAAAGGTCCTATCGTGGCCTATAATAATCATTTGATCTCGACAAATTCAAAAGAATGCCTGGTACCGAAAAAGACCTTTCAGTATTTTTCAGCAGCTAACGGAAAATGGGCTTTGCAAATAATCCTTATGTTGCTAAAAATGAGGTGGGCTTTGTGTCAATTATGCGTATTCCCAACCACATACCGGGGCAAAGACTAGCACCGAATGCGAAGTTCAATACTCATCCGACTGCTACAGTGCAATCATAAGTCTTTTCCAGAACCTGGGAAACCATCGAAGTCGTCAAAATTCAAGCTATCGAATGAATAGTAAGATTCTATGAAAATAGCTTTGTCTGTTAAAAAATTCTTGAATACAAAAGACGATTTTAGTCTCACAGTTAGAGCGAGATAAACAGCCTTTTAAAAACTCATACAGCATTGAAATGTTGTGGTTGAAACTACTGAATAGCTGCCGAAACTCAAAAAAAAATCAAATTTAAACGAAGGGTCCAAACAGATAGAGGCAAACGGAAAAATATTGAATAATCTTAATGCTTATTTTACACACTCCGTTGTAACGTTTTGCTTTGTGGGACACAACAAATCCTGCATTTGCTTCGTTTCTTCGCATTTGAGTGCCACGAAAGTCTTCGAGCATTCATGTGTTGCCTAGCTTTTTACTTGTGGATCTGCTCCTAGCTAAACGTATGTGCAATGACTTTAACGCATTTCTGGAAATGCTCTTTCCTTATCCCCCCACTAAGACGTGGTTTGCGAGCGCGTGCAAGATCTGGGAAGAGATTCCACTTTTTCAATCTCACTCTCCCGACTTTCCACAAATTGTGCTCCAGAAGATAAGGATCCCACTGAATGGGACGACACGCATATCAAATTAAGCCTTCTCTTAGGTTTTGGCAATAGAGCAATAACCATCGAATTCAAAAATATACATGACTTACTGGTAGCCACTCGATAACCCAAATCTCCCGAATTTTAATGATAAAACTGTTTTCTGCAACGGTCTATATAGAGCGCTGCTGGAACGAGAAGATGATCATGTTTCCAATGCGATAAGTTAGCTTGTCGCTTGAACTTCAAAGAGGTTTACTTGGCAATGTAAAAGGAAGAAATGTGTTTAGCCACTGAACGATAGAACAAAATATTCTTTATATTTTATATACAAAATACTCGGAATTCTTCCTTAGAAGAGAAGAAAATTGCCAGTTGAGTGACGCTGTAAAAACGATTTCACTTACCGCCTTGAAGAAGAACGCCATTCAAGAGCCGCACGATTCTCCTTACTTGTTCAAAAATTTTCTGCCTTTTATGGTGAAATTTTTGCACTCCTTGTTGAAAAATTGTAGAGGACACTTTGTCCTTTCCTCCTTTATGTACAAATAAGAGTCAAGAGACAGTTGATAGTTCAAGTGTAAAACATAGTTTTCTTTTTGCTCTAACACCGCTCTATACATTCTCTCAAAAAATTAGTTTTAGTCTCAAAATTGTCAAATTCATGCCATCAAATGGCCACCTGTAATCCATGTATATTATCAAATTTGGTGTTTTTTTGTTGTAATGTCTATATTTATTGCTTTAGTGACGAGCGTGCCTGGCCGAGTGGTTGTGATGCTCATCGCGCGTGGGGCCGAACTGCCACTCCAACGCTTTCCGGCAATCGACAATGAACGCTCTGTGAAACGCCGCAGTGAAGCTATCACCGAGATTAAAAGAAGAAGTGCTCGGCCAGTATTCTGTGAATTTTCGAAAAGAAGACGAAAAAGCGAATTGGATGTTAGAAGTACTGGAATCTCCTAGGTGGGAAGAAGCACTGTGAAGCCGGATCATTAAAGAAACCCAAAGTGCCAAAACTTACGAGAATACTTATCAGGCCTCCAACTAGCTTACTGAACTTGATCCAAAAAACAAAAACTTTTTTTGGAAACAACCAAATTTCAAATTTCAAATTACTTGTCCAACCATGGGGGCGTCACAGGATGTCATGCGCAGCGTACCGTTTTACGAATTTCAACTGGAGCACAATTTTCAAACTGCATATGACAACATCAGTAGAAGGCAGCAAAGATGTGGGTAGAACTACGGTGTATGTGTAGTTTACAAAGTTTCTCATTGGAGATACTGAGTTGGCCGATTAATCAGGAATCGGAAGGCCGCGCGAAATTGATGGCGAAGCAATCATTGAAGCGAATGAAGAAGATTTGACTTTCTCAAACAGTGACATGGCCGAGGATTTTCAAGGTTCAGACGAGCAGATCTGGAAGATTCGGGAAGATGCAGATAAGAACTGGGGCAAGAGCAATTGGTTATTTATTTATTTAGACTTCTTGATAATATCGCTTATTTGGAAAAATAAATTTTTGGACTTTTGGATCAAGATCGGAAACATAGTTGGAGACATAATAATATTACTGATTGAAAGGACAGAAGTCAGCAACACTGAGAGTTATTAAAGAACTTGTTATTTGTTTGTTCTCAGAAGCTCAACATGAGCCATACTCCTCAAGCTGTAACGTACCTCATAGCAGGGATGTGGAGATGTTATGGTGATAGCACGTGATGTTGTGTTACAGCCAATTCTGCACACGATGGATTACGGCTGGTAGTGACTATGTAGACATCTTCCCAAATGACTATTTTCTAGATCTCGCTACAAACATTCAATATAACTTGTAACTTGTTTCGAGTGTTTTCTTAAGATTATCTCACAATTATTATTTGAGCCAACATGTCATGTAGACTGTTATGGGCTCCTGTACAGCCCGATACACGTGTTTCGCCATTGCAGCCTCGTCAGTTGGGCAAGCTCTTCGTCACCAGCCAATCCCTCGGAGCCCCCACATCCTCCTATAAAGAGGTAGGCGACGACGAACCGCTTATTTTGAGTGTTTTCTTAAGACCGCGCTCAAAATTAAATCACCTGTATTACCTGTCGTCCCGTTGATCGTCGAGTGACTCGAGCGGGTACCAGCAACTCTTCCAATTTTCCCTATCGCGTGCAAGAGTAGCCCAGTGAGTCCTCCTCGCTCTAGGACTTCGCTGAGCATCATATCTTTCTTCTATCGCTTTTGTGACGAAGTCGGACCAACGGGTCAGTGGTCTTCCTTTAGTGCGCTTGACGTCGCGAGGAATCCAGTCGGTAACGGCTCTCGTCCATCGGTTGTCGTTGAAGCGCATCACGTGTCCGGCCCACCTTATTTTCGATATCCTGGCGTGTGGAACGGCTCATTTTAGCTCTTCTAACAGTAGTTTGATGTTAAATTATACTGTATGTTGTAAAGTGACGTGCAAATCACTTGCGTCAACCAAGGCTTGAACCAGCGTTCCACCTAATCTGGGGCGCGTGCTTTATCCCTTGCACCACCGACGCCTGTTTTGACTCTACTCTTTCTACCCTACAACGTTCTATTTGCCCACTATTTATTCTGAGATTTTTCTTCGTAGCGCGTGTAGATAATATGGGCTGGTCACTCTTAGCAGAGGATATCTTCTGCGCAACTGACTGAAGCGTATGTCTTCGTGCTACTGACGAAGTTGCAAGGTCAAAACGCGTTTACTGCACTGTATAAGTGCTCAAAACAGATCACATTCATGGTTCAAAAATATCCATCAAGCATTTTTTTGATTAGATAGAACATTTAACTTCATCAAATGTCGAATATCGTAAAAACTTCTCACAAATACAAATAGCTCTTACCCATGCACTTTCTTTTTTGATAGCCATTTCTTTCACCCATCTTTCATGACAGTATTTGCGTTCAAAAGTCAAGAGTAAAACCTTTTCATTCTTGCCAAATAACGAAAGAAATTGCAACTGACTTTTCAAATCATTGTGGTGGCATCGCACATCACTGCTAAAAAGTGTTCTTGAGTTTCACAATGCGGTCTACCGTTGAATACCACTTTGTTGATTCTAGGCAAGATAACGCGAATTGATATTAGCACTAGGAAGTGACCCAATGTTACATATCATTGAATTTGGCAAAAATGGACTTTGAGACAGCAGGAAGATTTTGAAAGAGCAATGTAACTGCCTCATTTCGCTGATCAGCATTTGAAAAAAAGCATCACCACCTTATGAGAAGGCTTCACAACCAAAAGAACTATGATATGTATGGAAGACATTGACTTTATCATCAAGTGTTGATTCAGAAAAAAAATTTTTTTTTGTAGGCTGAAGATGCAGGATGTTTGCAGAAACTCTAAAAGATCCCTTCACGATGTGCAAATTTCTTCTCCTGTGTGGTAAATTATGAAACAACTGGAGAAACATTACTCTTCAAGCACTGTGATGATAGGCAAGTGGTAGCAATAGCAGAAGTCGGAATAATAATAAGTAGCGACACATCGGCTCGGAATTAATACAAGAATAGCAATGTATAGATATCAACGAAGAACACACCTGCAAACGCAGCTACTGGATTTATCATGAAGCCCCGTCGCAAAGAAATCTCAAATATTTATGTCTACTATATTATCACTTGCTGACCAACTACAGAGTATTTCGCTTTTATAGGCGAAATCACGAAGCAATTCTTACCATTATCACCGACATCGCTGCTGATTGATGTCCACTCTTACGCTCGTCAAATATTTTTGAGTTCCAGTTTTTTATTAGACCGTTGAATAGCCAGTTGGACCGAATGGTATGAGATCTAACAAATGTTTTTTTACACCGCAGATTTTTGCGCACTCACCAAGACTACTGGACGGCACAGTATGGCATATACTTTCAACGGAAAGAAAATGCACAGAGTTCGTTGCAAAAACTAGATATAAGCTCATAAAACCCATAGTTCGCTGTGTAGCCACAATCACTCCAATTGCCATCTACAGCGATTGTAAACTATCATCAAAGGTTGGACACCTGTTGTTTATTAAAGATTACGTGGCCTCAATGTTTAACAAAAAAATCAGGAGCGGAAATGGAGAGACAAAGCAGAGGCAAGGAGGGCATGACGTATTAAAAAAGAATCTTATTTTACCTTATGTTTATCAGTGGAAAAAATGTCAATATCATCTACACCAATCTCACAATCGACTCCACTGCCTGAGCGTCAGGATGAATATGTCATGTAACGGCAGCTATGTGCATTGACTTTAACGCATTCCTGGAAATCTCTTCCCTTACCTGTCCTCTAGGACGTGGTTTGCGAGCGCGTGCTAGATCTGGGATGAGATTTTACTTGTTCATGAGCACTGGCTCGACTTTTCACAAACTATATTCTAGAAAATGAGGATCCCACTCAACTGGAGAACAAGCAGATCATATTAGGTCTTCCCATAAGTTTTGGTATTAAAGCAATAACCATCTAATTTAAAAATATACATGATTTAGTGGAAGCCATTAGAGAGCCCAAATCTTAGAAATTTTGATGCTAAGACTGGTTTGTGAAACGGTCTATATAGAAATTACCCCTGGCAATGTGAATGAGGAAATAATTTGTGTACCCGTAGAACGATAGAACAAGGTCTTTTTTACATTCTTATACCAAACTCAGAAGTTTTCCTTGAAAGAGGAAAAATTGCCGCATGAGTGACGCTGTAAGAAATGATTTCACCTACCACCTTGAAAAAGAGCGTCATTCAATAACCGCACGATTCTCATTACTCGTTTAACAATTTTCTCTCTTTTCCAGAAAATTTTCACACTTTTTGTTGAAGAATTGTAGAGAAGACTTTGCCCTTTTCTCCTAATGATATGAGGATTAAATTGCTTTCGACCACGAGCGCACTCAACTCGTATCACTTGCCTATCTCATGCCCACCGAATCGGCGGGTAGCCATACTTTGTACTAATGCAGATTTTTTTATTTATTCTTGAGGTGTGTGTAGTTAAATGAAAATGCTTATCCGGAGTGCATGGAAAGCACGTTGCTCACAGGACTTCAGCGAAATTTCGTTTCTTCCAGAACACGTCCGCGTCAGATGCAAACGACGTTGCATCAAATGAAAAAAAAAGAAAAATATATGATCAGATGGAATAACTTTATGAAAAGGCCCAATAAAAGTGAATGCTAATAAAACTGCGATGCTTACAATCGACGCATATTATTCGTCCAATAATGGGTTCGCCTAGTTTTAAAATGCCAATCACTTTGTGGAATAAATATAAATTAGCCAAATACATAACAGTATTGTCATTCCGTGCAATTCCGACTAGATCAACTATCGATAAGAGCATAAGATGGTTGAAAAACCCAGGCCCAAGAGTGTTACAAAAACGAGCACGATGCAGGTCGAACGAGCGCTAATGCCACATTATCTCGAAGCACACTAAAGAATCTTATTGAAGACTAAGATCAGCAGATGGTCATTTTTAGAAAATTCAGCAATCGCTGCAGTTTCAAACTTCACCACAAAATAATGTGACATTGCTTGTACAATTCACCGTAGTAAACACAATATGCATGATTACAGAGGGTATTGTCGTTGCCAGCAATAACAATGCCACGTAGAACATTGCCGTGAAGTCCTCTTTGTCGCTTTCCGTTGATGTTAATTCTATAAGATCGCGCCGACATGAGTAAGAAAATTAGGAGGATTTGCTAACAACGATTTTGCTAAAAGATAGGGGCGATATCATCAGATTTTGCGGAATATTCCCATTCATGTAAACTCATATAGATGACCAAGACATCGAAGAAGCTTTATTCAACTACGCAAGCCGGTAGTAACAAAATTATGGGCGACAGATCGTACTTATTACCTGCAAAACTAATAAGAGCTATGAGAAAACGAATAGAGATGTTGCTGAAGTGTCAGTGAGACCTTTGAGGAATGAAAATATGTTCTCCACCCGTATTTCCTAGCTGATCGTACGCAGTGAACATGAGAAGTGTACTTACATTCAGGATCGAAGAACTTAGTTCATGCCTTTCGGTAAGTCTAAGAAGAAAACGGCGCCTGATCTACACGTTTTACATACATGGTAAAGCAGTTTGACTCCAAAAACTACTTTTCAATGTCTCATGGCGAAGTTTCATCTAGAAAAACAAAAAATTTCCGATTTCAGCTTTGTCGAAGTTTTCTAAAGTGCAAAGAAATGACTGGTAGTTCGAGCAAGCAGACGTCTTCTCAGAGATTTGGTTTCCCTTCGTTATGTGATTTGCTGGAAGCATTTCATTAGTGAATTATTGAGAAGATATCTCGTACTAGAGTGCATGTAGCGCAGTGGTTAGAGGTGCCCTGCGTCGCATACGAGGTCACTGGTTCGATCTCGCGCTCATGGCTCACCAAGCCATCCATCACTCCGGGGTCGGTAAATTGGTACCAGACAGGTCTCAGACTTGTCTGGGAGGATAAGCAGCACTGACTCGGTTCAGCGGGAGGCCACCGCGAGTCACTGTAAAGGCCAGATGTGCATTCAATCACCTCAAACGAAGTTAGAAATTGAAGTCGAATGCATGGCGCATCCCTCAGGGATTAATCAATGCCGAGAGCTTAGTCCTTAGCTTTATCTCGTACTAGCCCAGAAGAAGAAGGAGGCGAATTCAAGAATTTGCTATGAAGTTTGAAACCTATCCGTTCCTCATGAACATCGTTTTCGTTAGATTTAGTTGAAGACCAATCTTTCCACAGGGGTTATCAAAATCGGTCAACATTCGTTCCGCTTGGCTGATGTTTGGTGTTATGAGAACGATATCGTCAGCAAAGCGAAGATGGTTTAATTGTCGACCGTCAATTTTCACTCCCATTTCTTCCCATTCTAATGTTCGCATGACGTTTTGTAGGGTGGCAGTGAATAGTTTTGGCGAAAATGTATCCCTTGTCGAACCCCTCTTCTTACGTCAATGGTGATATTGTTGTAGAATGGAGATATCTTGGTCGTGAAATCTTTATAAAGCTCACGAAGGATCACTATGTACCGAGCGAGACGTCCTGGTTATCCAGAGCCTCTATAACCGCTTCTGTTTCCACTTGAATAAAGACTTTCTTCAGATCGATGAAAGTGAGACAGAGTGGTTGTTTGTACTCTTGTGAGGCTTCGATGAGTTCTGTAATTGTGTGGATGTGGTCTATGGTATCAAATCCTTTTCCGAACCCTGCTTGTTCACATGGCTGTCCTTCGTCCGATTTTTTGTCAATCTTGTTTAGGATGACTCGAGTAAAGTGTTTATAGACATCGGACAGCAAGCACATTGGCGGATAATTGCCTATGTCGTGAAGGTCTCGTTTTTTGAGCAATAATATGGTCTTGCTGGTTTTCCATTGATTAGGGACCTTGCATTCTGACATGTGGCGAGTGAAGAGCCGAGCCAGGGTATTGATGAGAACTGGCGGCAGGTTCTGCAGGTGTTCTGATCTAATCCTGTCTGAATCGGGTGTTCTTCTGTTCTTCATCGACGATATAGCATGTCGGATTTCGGAAGGGAGGACCGGTGGAACGACATAATCGTCCTCTTTCAATTTATATGACGGTAAGAGGACATGGCTAGCGAAGAGATCCGAGTGGTGCTGGTGGATGATTTTCTCCATAGCCCTTCTCGAAGCTGTAAGTGTCCCTTCAGAATATCGGAGTGCAATCATTTTGATCTTATAGTTGGCGAAGCCTCGCTGGGCTTTGCGGCCATCTATTTCCAAGAAGTTGGTTTCATGCATAAACTGAAAGAAACAAAAGAGATAGAAAGAGGCAATTACGGACGGTTTGGCTGTGTTAAGAGCGTTTAGAGCTCAATCTTCAATAGGTCTGACCGAGCTCATAAATGGAAGTAAGTCTAAAATAGCCTTCACTGCAATACCATCCTCCCAGAACTAATCTGCTTATGATTCAACAGGTCAACAAATGTGAAAGCTAAGAGGGTGTGAACTGTATTTAGTAATTACTGAAAGAATGCATCAAAATATTTCTACTGCGTGTTTGAGATTGACACCGGTAATGTCACAATCGTATACGGTTTCGAATGCCACATCTGGCAACGATATTTTCACACAGTCATTTCGATTAATAAACAACCAAACGAAACATGCTAAATACATCAAACTCTATGTTATAATTAATTATTAATAAGTCGAGAAGTAAAGATGTTATTGCTGCATGTTTTGATCGATACCACTGCTAGCATCATGGTCTTGGACAGCCCAAATTTTCAAATTACCTTCTGCACAGCTGCTCAAATTTTGTGTAGTTGCAGAAACATGGGTCATTCATGCGAAGAATAGCACAACAAAGCTCAAGAAACATTGAGAAGAACACTATGCGCTAAATACGAGATTCAGAGTAACAGCAATTGTATTTCGCAATACTTTCAAATGAAAATGGTTTCTGGTGATCTGATGTGATTGGAGAATTCTTGTGAGTCACCTGTTATACAACATTAGTATAACTCCGTCATACTTTCCCACATAATAGCAGCATTCATGAAGAGAAATGTCTCCGAAATAATCCGATAATGTCAATGCAAAGTTCACAATATGACATCATATAAAAACTCTATAACAGCAGTACAGAAAATTATTTTTTCATGATGAATTGTGTCCTCTCGGCTTTTGCAGTACTTTAAAGTAAAAGCAAGTCATTTTTTGCATCTGCGAAATTTGGACCAATCAAAATTCACAAACGATCAGAGATGATAGACTGTGCAATATTATGAATGACCGATAAAGAAGGCGATACCCGCCGAAACTTCAGCTGTAGTGAATTAATTGTGTCATAATAAACTGGAATCCGTTTATCAGAGTGGACAGTGATTTATAATCATCATTCTCAATAAAGATGTCAAGGCAATTTTAGCAAACTTACCTTTCAAGTTGAGTGATATGCAGAGCGTTGAATGTCAGCGAACCTGCATCTCACCTTTCCCCGGTGCAGTGCTAATTAATTGCACCAATGCTCCTGATCTGCTATCACATTTTTGCGACTCAGTGCCTCAACGGCCATCAACCTTATCTGTCAGCGCAACTGGGCATCAGTGGCGATATGCGTACCAGGCCAAACCGTCAGCGGTTGGTTGCTCACAAATCAATTCCTTCTGTATCAGAAAGAATCTGGAAGAACAGGAGCGTCGGTTATGTGATTGTTTACCACGTGCACCCGGAAAGAGTGACCTGCAGAGTCGGTCACGGTGCGACATTCAGAGTCTTGTAAGAAATTTAGGTTGATTGAAATCACCTTTATGAATCGAAAAGCCCACAAAATCCGAAAAATTAATTTGAACTCCCAGCCACCGACACTACTGGTAATTAGTTGGGGTCTGGTAAACACTCTGAGGCTCATATTTCTGGCCATACTATTCAATAACACTTTGTAAAGAGGATTTGTAAGAAAATTTCAAAATTTTGGAGGCTCGGAATAAATTATTAAGCACATGTTCATGGCTTACCGCGGTGAAATGATAATGATTATTGTGTGGGAACTCAGCTAAAAACAGATTCAACATATACTCATTACAAATAGGTGACAAAAAATTGCTTGTACAGTTGGATGGCCTTTGACAGTTTGTGAGCCTCAAATCAATCCCTCTTTATCTGATACCCGCCGTTGCTGTCATTACCTCTCATAGATGGTGGTCTCGAGTTGGTTTTCATTTTCTTGTGAGTAACTCCATGGTCCACCTGCCCTTTCAGTTTAACTGCAGCGAAGAATGTCGTCTAAAGAAGGTACAAAATGGATCAAACTCAGAAGTTTGTATTTCTAATTACGTATGGAGACTCTGATTCACGTGAGTTGTTGTAATTCGCTGTGAAAGAAGACCCATTTGGAGCAGGTTTATCTCAAATATATGATATGATAAAATGTGAGAAATAATGGAGATAGGAGCAGCCACATGGCCGTTGTCTTAGGTGGTAAGAGCATTTCTGCGTTTCTGTCTGTCATGATCCTAATGTGTAGCTTCAAAACCAGAGGTCGCCTTTCGCGCAACGTTAATTTGTCATAGCTATCGATTCATGAGGCAACCAGACAGCTGATATGAAAGTTTTTGGGCTGCACATTTTAATTCGTATATAATGACTCAACTCATGGAAATGTGAATCATATGTGTATGATCGACCGCACCGCTACTGTGGCATTAGTGTACGCTTCAAAAGATCACATCACTTTCTCCGTGATTCAAATTTTATATGAGGTCGGAATTTGCAGAACCGGTGACTTTGCTAAACAGTTTACATTCATTATAGATTTCTCGTGAAACACATGAGTCATATAGATCCGTGTTGTGCACAAAGGAAACGCTTTTTGCCCCTCTGCACTAAAAAATAATTAATAACCCTAATTAATTATAAAATCTGAAGTGATTTACAACATCGTTTACAGGCATATGAAAACCAAAATATTCGAAAAAGTATGGCTTGTGTTGTTTTTCTCGCTTTCGACATTTCTCCTTTCAAGTTGGAATTCAATTTTGGGTGTAGTTATTGAATCGTGTACAGCAGTTTTGCTTCAGTAAAAAAATGAAATGAGAGGTCAGCTTTTCACGCTAATCAACACTTGAAGAGTGCGCATATCACTCAACTTTATTAAACATTATTGGTGCTGCTTGAATACTTATTTGGCTTATGCAGTGAAGTTCGGTCGCATATAGTCCAATTTACCAAAACCAGTATTCATATGCTCACAGAAGAAGTTTGGGACAAATACGTCCACCACGGTGTTATAGAATGTTCCGTGAGTACGGAATGTAAATGGAATAAACGAGTGCGTGTGACACCACTAACGTTGATTTCAATTAGAGCTCGGTGAGCCTCGACTTTGGATCGATGGTCCCTCTCACACCCCGTTTCCTTTTGATTGTATAGTGTCACCAAAGTGTCAAAGTTTTCATAATACTGTTCGTTGAGCGCTAGTGATTATCTACTTTACCCTTAAATGTGACCGAGTATTGATGATGCTCGGCGCGGTGCGGCACGGGCTATGATCTCCACCTTCAGCACTCTTTGGTAATAAAAAACGAACGTCCAACGGGACACGCCAGCCTGGCTATCCTCAAGATTGCAAGGTGATGTGCTCAATCATTATTCTGCGATATTAATGAAGAGCCCGAAAATGACTGGACGTTAGAAATACTGGGGTCGGTATAGTGGAAAAAGTGTGACACGGATCAGATGATGTGAGGGAAAAATCCTATGCCCTCAGTGCCGTTGTCAATCGCCCAAATATGTGATGCTGTTAGATGCTATAGTAGATTATACTCGTGGCGTCGTAAGAAATTTAGTTAAATAATCACCCAATTCGCCACCTGCCAATAATTTCCAACACTTACTGATGTAATAATGAAACGATGGAGACTCCTTCTTACTCCTCATCAAATGTACAGACATTCCAGTGACAAAACAACTGTGTCAAAGTGTTTCCTCATACATATCGATTTGTAATACATAAGGTGCAAATACCATAAGTAGGTGTGCAAGTGTGTACGAATGCATGTGTACACGCATGTATGCCATTTATACATGCATGTATTCACCTAAGTGGTCATCTACGTATGTATAAATAATTCAAAAAAAGAAGAATTTTGAAAGTCTAAACGAGGTCGGTACGCCAGGGCCATACACCGGCGTTTTGGCGTACCAACCTCGCTTAGGCTCTAAGCATTCTTTTACTTTGAAATTACTTTAAATGCTTATTGCGAGGTTTTAAAAGCAGTCGATGCCATGGATCAATTATATATAAATACGTGTATGTGTATGCATATATAAAAAATATATATATGCATGTGTGTACGTGTGTGTTCCTCCATAAGTGAAACCTTTGAATTTCTTTATTTTGTTTCATAACCTTTCCAAGTAAATGTCATTAAAATCAGCGACATTGGCCCTTTATTGGTACTTGGAAATGGCAAAAGTCATTGACACAAGGCGATTACCTTTGAAATCGGCGTATCGGAAGAAGATCTGTCTTAGACGATAAAGACGCTAGCGGATATGTTGAAGGCAGTGCAAATGATTATGAGACAAATACACATTCAATCACTCATGCGATCATGATGAAGTAGAACTCATGGTGTACCTTAAGTATTGATCAGCTTCGAACACACTAATCTTCGTATTCTATTCTCCAAGACTGACGTTCACTTCCTATTTTCTGAATCCAGTGAGCGGTTGAAAATGAATCGATGATTGCTATACACCTTCATGATCAAACAAAGCTTTTCATTTTATAACTCTAATCACTAGATATTGCGTATATACGTCAATATACACATATCACTGATATAACGGTTTTCACTTGTGTGCTTCTCATTCATTTCTAACCTTCCAATCCCAGCGGGTGGCTTCGGCCTTACTTCTCATGTACTAAAATGCTACTCATACTATTCTTAATTGCACTAATAACTGGTTTCTTCGCATATCGTACGGTAAGGTAGAATTATGATCTCATAGAAACAGTGGTTTGCTTATAATTTATATAAACTCGCTGATTGAGTGATATTTTCATGTTAATTGATTTTCAATTCAGATCAGGCCTCCTGCTCCACCACCCGAACCAACACCCGACACACAGGCTACACAGATGATGGATCCGGTACGTTAATGCTTGATCGTAAGCGTTAATTGTTTTGTTCTGGAACACTTCATTAATGATCTCGCTCTAAGCAATTCTGCATAGCAAGAGCGAGTGAAGAAGACTAATGAACTTCACTGTGGAGTTGAAAAGCACTGAATAGATACTTCTGTTATCACATACATTCGACGTCGTTAGTACCTCTGACATCATTTCTTGCTTTTGTTCTTGCTTTTGTCTCTAGGAACAGAGGTGTTACGCACTGCAGATATCTACTGCATCGTCTAATTTAGCTAATTTGGCACAGAATATAATAGATTTCCAGTGCCTTGGCACTTGGGCGGCGGATGGCCGAGTGATTGTGATGCTCGTCACGGGGCGGCAGGGCGTGATCTCGTCCCCACACTCCCCGATGTTCAACAATAAATGCCCCATGAAACGTCACTGCCGGCCTGTTCTTGAGACTGCCAACAGACTTGCCCATCGCGTATTCTGCAACGTTCAAGAAGAAGACGAAGAACGGACCAAATGCTAAAAGTGCTGTGATGCGCAATGTAAATTAAAATAACGGGTCGTTTGAAATAAATGTTTGGTACAATTAATAATGAAAATATAACTGACGTTACACGAAAATCAGTGTCCACTTACTGTTTCAAAACACAGTTAAGTGTTTTCTTCACTTTGTTAATGAAAAGCGGTACCGTTTCTTCCATTTTTAACGTTTTCGTTTTCCCGCAATTTTTCGTTAAACGAAAGCAGTTCAGGTGGTCATCCCAAAAGCCCCGGAATCCGAATCTTCTGCTAACAAGACTGCAGAAGCTGCATCAATTGGAGGGGAATCTCCAATCGTTTCGTCCACTGCCCCCGCTCTAGTCACTGCGACTTCTGGGACACTAACCGAAGGTGGTGTGTACCATCACCAGCAACAGCGCCACCACCACCACCACCACCGCCAGCAACACCACCACCACCGCCAGCAACACCACCGCCAGCGCCACCACCACCACTGCCTCCAGCACCAGCTAGAGAAGCTCCCGAAAACAAAAAGATTACCTCGCCGAGCAAAACGTGAGTGACATATGCTTCCATTTGGAAAAAAAACACAATTTCTTAAAGTGAGATAAGCGAGAATTCGAAATGTCTTGAAAGCTGTTGTGTAATGTTGAGTGAAGTAGTGTCAAAAAAGTTAATGTCAAATTGATGTTAGATTGCATAATGTTCTCAAGTTATTGAGCCCAAAAAAGTGCTGAAAACCCTCTAGCCAGCTAAAAAAAGAGGAGATTGAGTGATATTGTTTGACTTACATCGAAAATGGTAGAAATTATGCTTTTCCGACTGGATTGATGCTAATTTCTATGAACTATTCGCTTTTTCTCTGTTATATTCACTCTCTTCCAGCCTTCTAAGAAAGTCGCTTAGAATTACGAGAGTTCGGAAACTGCTCTTTTATTACAATACAACAGTAAAAATAAAAAATTGGTCCCACTCAGGCATTTTTGCTGGACCAAAGTTATCCTTCAAACTTTGGCAACCATTCGATGCTAGAAATGTCTCGAATTTATAACATCCACTTGGTTTTTTGAGAAAAGGCTTTTGACATGCTATAGCAATCAAGTGAAATTGGGGTTTCATCCAAGTTAGAATCATTTACGTTATCCGCACCATAATTCGACCTCATGGGAAAATTGTATTTTTTAGCATGAATCTCTAAATTTCACAGTAATTGTGATTTATCTCTGAAATGACCTTTATATTGTGCTGTAACAGTGAAAATAAAATTATGTTTCACACTAGACGCATTTTGACGCATTTATCGTTGGACAGAGCATTTCCTCTAGGTTTTAGTGATCATTGGATAGCACAAATTTCAACAATTCTAGAAGTGCACTCAGTTTTTCAAATGGAAAAATTTTAGTGTTCAGCCAACAGAAAAAGGCTCTGTAGCAGCCAGAAGAAACTTAGATTGTGCGCAGCGCAACGATTGGCACCAAGTCACCGCGCTTTCGTCCAGTGCCAACTTTGCGAAATCCAATCTTTCTTCGAGTGTCGTAGCCTAGTTAGAAGCCTTTTCAAAAGCCAGTGCATCATTAAAAAATCGAGATTTTTGCTAACGGCTATTCAAGAGCTTGTAGAAAAAACTTTCATGCACACCACTAAAATTCTCGTTATTCAAACTATCGAATCACTACTGAGTACGGAAAAAGGAAAAAATAGCGTTTTTCTCAAGGGGCTGGAGCAGGGTGAAAATGAAGGAAAAGTGATCTTCTAAAAGTATCTACACTAAAATCAGCCTTCTAAAAGTGAACAAATGTCGGTGGATCTCTCTTGATTCCTTGTTTCTTGTAGTGATTTTCTTGTAGTGGATTGCATCAGCACTACATCACTCCAAAGTGTAGGGCTCATGGACTGATCCATTTTTGCAAAGTCGAGTAGTGGCATTGCCAAACGATTAATAGTGGCCATGACCAATCTGTTTTCTAGCCATCTAAACGCTGGAGGATAAGGATTATTCCATGTTTATGATGACAAAATTTGTGTTAGAAATAAGATTCTCATGGCTATTTTTCATGAATAGATCAAACGATGTGAGCTCTTAATACGATCAAAATAAACCTAAAACACGCAATTATTAATTTTAACTTGGTTTTATAGAAAACCCACGAAAAAATCGGCGACAAAGAAGTCGAAGACCAGTAAGTTATCGTTGCTACAGGCAATCGCTTATGAAGATTTTCTGAGGGGCTTTCTGATTTTTCAGGAAAGCAAGAAAAAGAAGTCAAAGAAGAGTAAAAAAGGAGGAACAAAATCCGCAGATTCAGAAGCGGATACTACAGGTGGAAAATAAGGAAACAAGAAATTGCTGAAGAAAATTGGTCTCATCTTCGTCATTTTGAGAATCATGTGAAGCTAATTAGATAAGAGATTGGAGTAAATAATAAATATATGGTCTATAAGTATTACTAAGCTTTATCGCCTGACTATTCAAATAAGAATGATTTGATAGTTTCTCGGCCAATTAACAAGCTTTAGCCTAAATAAATAGGAATCAATTTATTCGATACAGCTCGATGCAGCAAAAAAGTGCTTTGGAACTAAGCTCGCCAGAACACTGGGCTTCACCCAGTGTTGCTTTGTGGGTGAATTTATTGCGAAGACGTTCACCACACCAATGGATCTTCTAATTCATATAGACTTATTGATAAACTAGTACGTTGATTGCCGGCATCGTACTTAAATGCTCCACTCCATTCATCAGTGTCCGATACACAGTTTTTATGCATGAACTCCCTTGCCCTGAAGTACAAGTGGATTCATGGAGATGAGCGACAAGTCTGCCTTCAATATGCGGCAGACACCTCATTACCCTTTTACTTTATCGAGCACCCATGAACAACGTATCCCACCAATTAGTTTATGCTTTTTTAACCTCACTTCCCTTGCATTCGTTATATGAGTAAACATTATTGTCGCCGTGGCATGATTTCCACTTTAGTTGTAAAACGATTCCAAAAAATGTGACCAAAACTGGTATTGAATTATTCTCTCCAACGGAAGTAATGTTGTTAGAGAGGCTTTTGATCTAATTATGCGAAATCAACCCATATAGCCATCAAAGTCGAGCCAATGTCGATCAAAAACCTATACGTTTGGTACTTGATTGATCGCTTATTAGCAGCATTATACTGAATGTGTCGAATAACTCAGTCTTCAGCCTACTTTCTAACTTATTCTTTGAGCCCCTTAAGCTGTGATCATTTCATTTTGGACGCTATAGTGAGCATAAGTGGCAGCGCCAATGGTCAGTACGTACATTACAGCTTGCCCTTTTCTGTTCGGTGAGCTGTAAACCTTCTTGCCACGTCATATATATCTTTCGATATCCAGTTAGAAAACAATAAAAATGGGGTTGAAAAACAAAATAAGTCTTTTTTCACACCTAATAGTTTTCAAATACCTTTTTTTTGGGAAGATTCGCTAGCTGGCCTCACCAGCAATTGACTGTTCTTCATCAAAATGCTGCAGTTATTGTGTGGAATATGTGGATATAAGAGCCCTAATAGGCTCAGGATTAGCTGTGAAAATTTTCCAAATGCCAGAAGCGATGTATTCACACAATGTACCATAGCAAAATATTCTCACAAGGTTCTCGAGCAATGAAATTCTTGTGTTCTTTGGATCACTCAACGTACTGATTTCGTAATGTTTCAGACCAGTCACATGAATGCCCTGCCAAGAGAGAAATTTGCGACCTTCGGTGGATTTGAACCCACAAATACAAGTTCCAGGGGTTCATGTAATACAGGCTGACCATCGACGCACTCGCTTTTCATATTCTCTGCAAATTTGCAGCATTGTTTCAAACCTTGTTCTCAATTTTTAGTATTGAATTTAGTTGTTCTTGTTGCCAGCACACATAGAACACCCCGCAGGATATGATTCCCCGATTTAATGATGAACTAGTATGAGACTCTTGAATAAGCTTTTATTAGATTCAAGATTTTTCCGTGAAAACAATGGGCAATGCAACAGTGTTAGAGGTGATCAGATACATATACATGATTTGCTCGAACATAAGCTCCAGGCTAACCGAACCTTTCATCTCTGCAAGGGCGACAAGAATGGTAGTAGACTTTCCTAGAACGACAAAACCTTATTTGGTAGAACAGAAGGCCATAGCATGTCATTGTATAGGCCAAAAACACATTCACTCACCCTAACGAAGCCGACGAAGTCGAATGCACTGCCTCGGACACTGAACATAAGTTGGGACTATTTGCCTTGTTGTTTTTATAGACCCTCTGAGTTTTTGTGAACAATTCATGTTTCAAGATAATAGAGAACTCTTGTGTATATTAGAACTAAACCTATTTTACAATCTAATTATAATGCTGTGGTCATTTAGTGAAGTTATGTAAGATATGGAAAGTATATCATTATGGTCAGGCTAAGATAAAGAGGTGAATTAGTCCTAAATACCCCTTCATTTTCAGCAGCACATTCTTCACAACGCTATTTCTCATCTTATGTGCACTGGCTACCACTATACCACCGAGCTCATGGCTCTTGTACGACTTTTTTTTATAGCGAAGCCAAGCTCTCAACAACCACCATTGACTGGAGATCTTCAAGTTGTGCCGTCGCCTACTAAGTAATTTGTTCTCTTAGTGTCAACCTTTGTATATGCTCTATAAATCTGTCCTAAACTATGGTCTAATGCGTGTCAGATAGTTCTGCGAAGTACATAATGTTGCCTTGCTATCTCACCAACAATTTTCCGCCGCTCTTCATCAATACATGTGGTGCCGCTATGTTATCAGTAGAGTTCGAATACCAGAGCTTTTTAGTGTATGTGTATCACAGTGGATAGAAGTGCCTTGCAATAGGCACATGGCGCTGATTAAATCGCGAGTATCGATATAATTTACGTGTCTACCCAACCACCGCAGCAGCAGTGTGATAACACTTCGCACATTTGGAAGTGTAAAAGCATTGGCTTGATACACCAACTGGTAAACATTGGGCAGTGTATATGTCGAATAATGCATTCAGTCATCGCCACAGTGTTTAATACCCAACAGCTGACACTCAAATTTGCACGGCTGCAGCGTGGAGCGACGCGAATTAAATATCATTCAGATTCGTGTGAACTCATTCAATTCGAATTCGTGTGAATCAAAACACCGTAAATGACGGCGAGTAGCGATTTTTATACCTCAAGCAGCAATTCTTCAACAGTTGTAAGACTTATAGGGTCAGAAGCTTCAAAGCATTCCAAATGAGGCGTTGTTTTATCAATGTGAAGACACACTATGTGATATTATGTTGGCGCACAAAAGATGCGGCTTATGAATAACAATCAACTACAATTTGCGCATTTACTTTTGCACCATTCACTATATGGTATATTTCGCTATTGCCCGTTATCAAAATACCATTGTCACCAGGATTAGGAGGAATATTTTGTGCTTATATTGGCTGTATATTAGTATTTCTCTCACCAGCTTATTCCACACGATCGACTCGAATGATCGCAACAATCGTAAGTGGGAAAACAGTCAACTACTGGTCATAAATATAGTTATATCAGATTATAGTTTATATACTAAGCCCTACATGATGGACTATGCCGATTTTCCAAAAAATATATAATCGTTTTTGGTAAGTATAGGACGTACGAAGTTGTGAGTGATGCGATCGAACTGCTGTCTAAAGGACTCTAGTATAATTTCCAATGCTTTACTTTCATTTTCAAAGTTTCAAAAATGGCATAAGCTTCCATTTTAGTAGAATAATAAGAATTGTATCCTTTTCGGTCAAGATCTCCCAATGATCTTGAGCACGTTTTCAGTTTAATCTGAGGTACGTTTTGAAAGGCGATGACTACCCTCAGTCACGTATCAATTTGAGACGTAAGTGCATTCAGTCACGTGTGGATTGGGAAGACAACTGTTTCTAGGTACCTATCATATTCGAGAGATATTACTGGTTTCAGTCACGTGTGAACTTGAAGTTCAATTGATTTAGCACGTATGGATTCATAACAAAAACCATTCAATAATTTCTAGAAAATGGATTTTTTTTCAAATGATTTCGGCCAACGAAACGGCATCCTAAATTCTTTGACGCATTGAAAATCCAAATTATTTGACTTACACAGTACAAAGTGTCTTCGCAATCTTATGAGGCTATTGTGATTCTTGACATCCCTTGTCGAGCTCTTCCTCTTTTTTATACTTACTCACTATCACCTAGAGCTGTGATTTCACTGCTAAATACGCCTACTAGGTTAGCACTAAGTTTTGTAGGAAGCAGAATGCTCTGATACTAGTCATACATGGTGCACCTTATGCGCGAATTTTCTACGTAAAGAACGCTGATTTTAGGCAAGACTTGATAGTTTTGAGCGAATACTGTCAGTCACAAAGTGTAAAATAGATCTCATTGATCACAACGTTCAAAACATCACAAGAAGATTGTGTGGTGATAAGACGTGAGAAATACATCCAAAGTGTAAATGTTTCCAAGAAAAATAATGGACACACACATTCCTTTTCGAGCCAGTTTGAAAAGTCCGAACTATGATTATTACCTTATCATGAAACATGTTTTTTCTAAATATCAATCTTCAGTGTATGACTTGGGAAATTTCTGCGCATGCAACAGATCTTTCTGAACAAAGAATTAAAGGGATAATACGTTTCAGGAGACTAAGATTAACATATATCTGTGATGGTCAAACTATCGATGTGTTGAATGCGACAAAAAAAGTTGGTGTTACAAATTAGTCACCCTGAGAGGTGCGCGGAAAACGATGCACTTGTCAACGTTTACTATCAGGCATACGTAGCATATAATGAGGCGGTACGCATAAAATAGAGTGAATTACATACGTTTTTTCTAGCGCATCAAAGCTTAATGCTTTATATAGTCAAGACATACAATCTTTACTTGTTTATCACATATCACAGACTCGGATTCCTCTCTGGGTGTCAAAATGCGCTGTATAGATGGAAGTGCTAAGAATTTCCAAAGCTATCAAGTTGCTCAAACCAGCTACAACTAACCCTCTGGCACGAAAGCCACGTAAATACAGTTCAATTCGAAATAAGGATAGAGCCTTATACACCCACAAGAATTGAGTGGTGAACTAAAATATGACCTCAGGCGGGAGTCGAACCCGCATTTCATCCATACCGGAAAATAGTAGTGGCGCAAATGTACTTCGGTGGTGTAATGGAAGCACGCGTCCCCGGCATTGATGAAAACGCAGGTTCGACTCCCATGTGAACTCGTATTCTTTCTCATCCCTCAGTTCTCTTAGGTGTATGTGGAACGTCATAACATTGCGGAAAATGCAGTAAAACACTAGAAAATTTCGAATATAGAGCCTTATATCAAAGCTGTTTGGTTGAGGTATTTTCTACTTCTCAACTAAGCGCAACCCCAATGAAAAGAACAAGTTATAATTGATACTGATAAATGTACTTACCAATACGATGTAATAACAACCAAGTAGACAGGTATGGGCGGTGTTATATATGAGAGATACGTCTATGTTTACGAGCATAAGGACGACCATAGCATCTTATTGTAATGGTTGTTAGCTATACTATGCAAACATTTATCTCTTCTTTCGCATGCTACGTTGATGATTAGAACCACATCACACTTAGTTAGAACCACTAACCGATACGTCACTGATGTTCATGGACATTTTCGACAACCAAAAGTTTTGAATTTGTTATAGAACATTTCAATACAGATGAACAGCCGTATATATTCATTTGTTAACAACTATTCCACGACTATAAAGCATCAGTGCTCTGTTGATTAATTTTTAACTTCTAGTGGTCACATCCAAAGTTCAATGAGCACTATTTGATTGTAGAACTAAACTCACGAGGGACAACATAAGTATGACTTTTGACCAGTAGTTGTTTCTGTTGAGCAGTTTTAGGGTGTTGAATGCAGTATTATTGAATCGTTTTTGTCCGTTTTCTACTTTTCTGTTGAGGTTATGGAGGTTTTTGACCGAATGATTTGCGAATCACTTTAAAGTTCCCAGGCTGTGAAGATGGCAAACCTCGCCGAAACGTAAGCCACCACGATTATGGGTACTATTTATGTTGCTTACTTCACTGTAGTGTTGTAATGCACACTAGAATGCAATTAATACTCTATTTAGCACCTAGGAATTGCTCAACAGAGAAAACTACTGATTTATTTCCTACTATGCCGAGGTTACTCGATAGTCGGTCTCAGGAAGTTATTTTAAGACATGATCTTCAATTTCAAGCGTATCCCTTTGGCAGTTCACCTCCAGATAACCCAATGATTGATTGATATTGATAACCATTCTATGCTCCAGATTATTTGTGAAAGCTGTTGGAACGGTGTTCTATTGAAGTATATTTCCGGAAAACTGTCACATAGCTCAAATTCCAGTGCTATCACCGAACTCAGTCTAATGGAACATTACACAGTCTTCTTCAAAACAATTTCTTTTATGATATGAGATTTTCATTATTTCGATTAATCTATTCAATTAATCAATCTTACTCATTAATCAATAAGTCTTAATATTTCAGTATTCTATGCAGACTGATTGAAAAGTTCTATTCATTAGTCTTCACAAATCTGACGTCTCTTTCACTTCTGTGGCTAGTTGTCTCGTAAACTCACTATTAGCTAGCGCTTCCTATAATCAACATTCCCTTCTAATCATTTCGTAGTCTTGCCTCATTGACCGGTTACTATACTATCTCTCAAACTATTTCACTGAAAAAGCTTTGTTAATTTTTGGAAGTTCCCCATCTCCTCAACTTTCTTTAGGAAAAACATTAGTTTGTCTAGAAAGTGCTTCTAATGATATTTACAAAAGAATCCTCGCTAGCTCATTATTGTTTGGAGGATTTATTGATCACTGTCGAGGTTGCGGAATAGGTGGCATTGAGAATCGCCTTATTTGAGCAATGTGAAAGAACAAAGAACCTTGTCAACCCGAAGCTGTTAATCATCGGCGATCACATTCATGAAACAATCTTGACTATAGCTGATATTCTGTCGGCCCAAGTTCCTTAGGTACATGGCCGATAACATAAACTGCGGAATCTTTAAAACCAAAGTCTATTAAAATATCTCGTAATATTATTTAACCAACATGTCGTAGGTTCTTTTAAAGGGCTGACTACAGAGCCCGAACCAGTGTTTCGACCTTGGACAGTTTCTCATCAGTCGGGTGTATACCTTTTCGTCTTTAGCCAATCCTCTCGCGCGCGCTAATGACAAACTTATGCCTAAACTACATATAAATGTCATATAGATACTCTCAACACAGAGGATTCAACAACGAGAGGAAAAACCCTAACACTCACCCCAATCCCGGCATTTACCACCA
>JAHQIW010005852.1:0-31454 GCA_019055375.1 Parelaphostrongylus tenuis | reverse complement strand
TGTGTGTGCGTGTGTACATATATGTGAATTTCTATCCTTATGTCTCTGCGTGTGTGTTGTGTGGTGTGTGTGTGTGTTGTGTATGAGTGTGTGTGTTCGTGTATACTGCAAACTTTGTGTCACCAAAGAGTCACCGTGCTTCTTTTACTTCTCACACATCTGGTGCACACATTCAGATGACTAATTGCGCCTTCTTCGCTACCGTTACTGTTGCTGCCACTGTTACTGTCGCGCTGTCGGCCACTAGGCATGCGTTTGGCTTCGCTTCGCTTTTTTTCTTCATGCTACGCTATCTATGTATCGCTCATGTGTTTTCGCTGTCGCTCGGGGTGCAACCGGTTTCCTAGCGCACATCACGCAGCCACCACCAACTTCAGCACTTGGTAGACGCCGTTTTAGATTCATCGTCCTATACACTGTCACGAAGTCGCTGAAATGAATGCGCTCGTCAATATTCATATTCCAATCGAAATTTGTTTTAGCGTCATTTTTCATTAATGAATGGTCTACTTGATAAGCACTAACCGTTCAATGGTGGCTATTCGTGCTTTTTCCGCATTGCAAACTTCATGATTATTCTTTTGCTGTCTCACCCTGTCTTATGATTTTCGTATCATTATCATACATGTTCATCTCGATGATGTTCACATAGTAACCACCATAAAGCTTTATGTTGCCTGCCTCTAACGATCGCTTTTTGCGCATTGCAGAAGAGGCTGCTTCATGTTCGACGAAGAACAGTAATACCGCCGGTGCCGGAGCTGTGGTGGCTCAGTCTGGTGTACTAGCTCCAGGCACTATTCCCGGCAATGTCTCAGCTCCAAACTCGGCTATCGTCACGCAATTGCTCAACGTCAAGGACAGCCGCTGGCTTCAGGTAGAAACGCTGTGTCTCATCGGGATATACAAACGTATACACACATTCATAAATACATACATATATACGCACACACACGCCCACACATCATACATAATGGTACACATTGCCTACACATTCTTACACATGTACACAACTACACAGCGCTAATATATTGTACGTCTGACAGCGCTTGGCAGAGAATGCTTCAATTTTTGTCCTTTCTTTGATGTTCCACATATCCTTGGTTGAAGTTGGAAAGTGAAGCAAAAATGAGCGAAGCAAGAGAAAAGAAAAGAATACAAAACAAAATAAGATAAAACATAATAAAAGTTCGCAAATGAAATCCTTTAGGAAGATATGGTGAATACTTTATAGCCACTTGTAAACTTAAGTGATACTCAGAAAAAAGTGCTGAAATTTGTTCACAAAAAAAAAGTTATTTCAGTAGGATTTCGAAAAGCAGCTTTTGACAGATTCCCCTGTTGGTGACAACTGAAAACCTGTAATGTAGAAGTAATCAATAAATGTTCAAACATTCAATAATTTTGTCATTTTTAGCATTTATTATGTGGTGTAAAGGTTGCAGAAGAGACACTAGTAGCATGTTTATTGCTTGTGTTTATAAAGCATCACGGGCATTTGTCCGCTAAGTCCATACACAACCACCACATGCTGTTGGTTAGTGGAAAGAGATTTTCTTATTGTTTTCACAATCTCCATATTCTTTGTAGCTTTTATAGATGTTGAATCACAAAAAGTGGTCATCACATGGCTGGCATTAGCAGTCATCACATCTATAAAAAATTCCCCCCCCCCCCACCTCCAAAAAAAAAAAGAAAAACTAAAAAAATCACACTTGATAGGTTATAGCTAGTCAATTTCAACAGATATATATTAGTGTAACATATCAACAATAGTATAGTGCTGCTAGGTGTATTGTATTATCCTAGTGAACCTTATTGCAGTCCATCTGCTCCCATCATAGACTGGTCGATGCTGATGAGCAAGCGAAATTCACAATCTTTTGTGAGGACAATGATATCATTCTGAAATTTCATTTTACTGCATTATACACCACACTTGCTGTGTGTTCTTCCGTTCGATGAAGAGCGTACAATTAGCGCTGATCGATCGATGAAACCAGTCCTTCAATTCATCAGAAGTCTTTATAGGATCTTTCTCTTTCCATCTTTTCTCTCTCTCCTCTCTCTCTTTCATCATACCTCTCCTTATTCTTCTCTTTATCTCAATTTACACTTCATTACTGAAAATTTTCTCAGGTAGAAGTATGTCGTGAGTTTCAACGTGGACAATGTGCGAGAAGCGATTTGGAGTGCAAATTCGCTCATCCACCACCACATGTTGACGTACAACAAGGGCGAGTTACGGCTTGCTATGATAGTATAAAGGTTAGTGATGAAGATTGCTTGGCCGTTCGCTTATATCTTCCTATTTCGTTTTAGTTCATCCTTTTTTCTAAGCTGTCGCTTGTTCATTTCTCATTTCGTTTTGCTCTTGTGCTGAGTCAACCGCTGCGTTTGCAAAATTCTTGACCTCAGAGATCCTCATAAACGTCGACTTTTCATTGTCAAGAATAAACGATCTTTCTGCGTTAAGTAATCAATTACGAAAAATTTCGGCACGAACGTATGCATATATATATATATATATATATATTATATATATATATATACATAATACGTACGAACATACAAAGTCTCATTATAATATACATATATATACCTATATATATACATATATATATATATATATATATGTATAAAGAAAGTTGTCACTCTTTTCACAGAGAAATACGAGTCGCTGGACTACGCTTTATTTCCGGCAATCTACTAATTTGCATTGTATAACTCTATCGAGTAACCAGCCTCTTCCCGATCCGTTTTTTCACAATACTTCGCTACCAAAATCGTTGATGGTGGTGTCGTTTATGTTAATCTCGGATGGCGGCGATTCGCTCAAAGAAAATTTTTTGTGGAGGGCAGCGCAGTGCGTCTTTCACTGGACTCTACTGGGCTACTGTGCACTAGAAGTGGCAGTAGAAGCAACGCTGAGAGCGCCTGTGTTTGAGGGGAGATATGGCCGGCCAGCATGCGATCCTTTATTCTTTGCATTGTTTAATGTCGTATTGATGGCTGTTGCCAGCTGGCTCTTGCGCCCTTCGTTTCAGAATCGAAATGCCAAGCAGCGGCACCCGGCGGCTCATTTTCACAAAACGCTTGAAAGTGGGGGATGAGCTAGTGGAGTGACTGGTGGTGGAGAACACACTCACAAAATTCTGGTAATCTGACTCGCTTCTCATTTTTCCTGTAGGAATCACTAAGTGCTCTCACATTTGTAAGATCCAGCAACATGTTTGTGCGGTAATCAGGAAGTGTTGGATTTCTCTCGAATCAACGTACGAGTCCTTCAGTCAAGTCAGGTGACCGTGTCATTTGCCCACTCATCATGCCGCCATTCGTGTAGTAAAGGCCTTTTAATTTAAGTCTTCCAATGGCGTCTATGGTGTAGTCGGTGGGAAACTGGGTTTATCGATGAGAAGAAGACGAGGAGCGTGCCATCTGCCTGCAGTGATCCCTGGGGAGTTGCAAATAGAGACAGCAAAGCCCTGAGACAAAATGGAACCCAACTATGATTTGGGTGTGATGACTTTTACTCAGGTATACATCGATAGTACGGCCTTATGCACATTAAATAAGAAAAGAAGAAACAAATGGGCAAACTTCACAATTATGAGTTAAACGTGTCTGGAATTCTTAAAGACTTCTATCACTTTCAGTTTAACTGCTCACTGCTTTACAAAATCATTGCACTGAACTCTGTGCTATTCCAATTTCTTTTCTGTCAGCCTTGCTGTCTATAACATCCAATCACCGAATTCTTTGCAAAGATAGTTCCAAAAACCAAGGCAGCTGCAAAATTGCTGAAACCGTTCATGAGATAGTTTCACTTGGAATGTGTGATTGCGGAACATGAGAAACGTCAAAACTTTCGTACAAAAGTCTTAAGAGATGTGTATGCGGTGGTGAGAAATGAGTAACGACTATGTAACCAGTCAAAAATAATGGAAGCCTGACGTTATGGGCATGACGCCTCTCAAAAACTTCCAACCAAAACCAGTTACTTAGTCGGCCGAATGCACTACAACCATCATCCATTTGTGGATTTACTGGACGGCGACAATGTCAGTTTATTAGAGTTCGTCAAAATCAACGTTAATGTGTGAATTTCGCACTCATAATGTTGAAATACCGTACTCCACAAAGCATGGGCTCGTTTAATTATGGCAATGATGAAGAATCAATCGTGAGGCTTCATGCACTAAATGAGACCAAATAATCTTTCTCTGTCACTGTTTCTAAGCAAGTAGCATTTTTATCCTATTGATTATTTGAATATTCGATATATTACCTTTCTAAAATAGCGTTACTTAGTTATTAAAATTGGGTGTCGAAATTACTAACGTAGTTGAATCAGTATTCGACTACTGTAACATTCTTAAATATAAATTAGTCATTCTGCGTTGTTTGGAATCTTGAAAGCATTTCACAGAAGATTTTTTTCGCTTCATCTTGCAGTGTTTAGTACTCAACGTAGTGAGGTTTGCTGGGCTATTAGGTTCATCAACTTTAAGTTATAAATCCAACAAGAAGATGTTGAAAATAATTCCGAAAAAAAACGCAATTAAACGCATCATTTAGGCAACGATTCAATGATGTTTCTGTTAACTTTTTTCTGTTAATCAACTATTACACTCATTCAACTGTGGCTGTTCTCTTTCCGTCTCTGTCTGTGTGAGTAAGTGTGTGGGTTGAGGGGCATGATGATTGGTTACTCGGGAGAGTCAGGTGTAGGAAGAAATTGGAACGTGTAGATAGAGGAACGGATGATAAAAATGGCTGCCTCCATGAAAACGTTAATGTGCCCCAGCTGCTACAAACCAATCAACATGCTGCTGATCAATCATGTCGACTGCTGACAGCATTCGTACTATGCGAGAATTTTTCATTACATTCATACTTTATTAGCGTTGTAACCGACTTTATCTCAATGAAAAACGCATCGTATCAGAGATATTAAATTCCAATAGTGCAAAATTTTTTGACGAGATTAAAATCATAGCTATTTTCGGATTGATTGGATATAATGTGAAACTTGATTTAGTCAGTTTCCCACATGATGTGTTGTAGTAAATTCGCTATGAAGGCAGAGTAATAACCAAGAATTCAGTTAATTCGTAGTAAAATAAATGATGCATGAAATAGTTATGCTGTTCGTATCAGTTCGTGATCGTTTCCTTGTTGCCTCGCATTCAGAGAATTCAAGAAATAACGGCATCATAAAAGGGAGATTTGAAAAAATTTGTAATTTGCAGGGTCGATGTACGAGGGAAAATCCCAAATGCAAGTATTTGCATCCTCCTCAGCACATTAAGGACCAGCTATTAGTCAACGGTAAAAATCATTTGGCATTGAAGAATCTGATATCGGCTCAACTGAATCAGACGGCTACTGGTCAACCGATTGCAGTTAATCCTATTGCGCAAATCATGGTGAGCCTTTGACGAAATCGTATTCTATTTAGTTCTTTTCGTGCCTCATTTTTTTTTCTTAGTGATTCTATATCTGTCTTGTGTCTAATTTTTTTGTATCTTGCATAAACAAAAAGATTTCTAACCAGACTGAATAAGAGTGAACATTGCTTTAGTGTTGCTATATCAACTTTAAGCTGTCTACTCACCAGCGATCTAAATGAGTGGTTCTTCCTAGTTTCTTCAACTGCCTCTTCTTTCAGCAGCAGCAACAGGCAGTTGCAGCTGCCAATATGATGCCCACACTTCCATATCCGTACTACCAGGGCTTGGTGTACTCTCCAGTGCTTCAGGCTGCCGATCCTTATCAGGCTGCTGTCACGCAGGTATCGTCCTTGTAGTTGTTCCCTTTCTCCGCTTCTGTCTGTTCCGCGCGAGCCCGTTTGCACGATTCTGCCGTGTAGTTTACTATGTTAACAGCTCGTACTTGACCATTATACGTACGTCTCTCTCTCTCTCTCTCTCTCTCTCTCTCTCTCTCTTTATGCAAATTTTTGTATGATCACACATTCGCGTCTTGGTGGTGTTTTCACCGGCTAACGCCCTTTCGCATTTGTCACACTATTAGTTTCTAACTGTTCTCGCGTGTCTTAGCAGCAACAGCATCAGTGTGTGTGCATGGCTTGATGGCTGACAGCTCTGTTCAGCAACTGCAGGCGGCTGCGCTGCTGCACGGAGGTGCAAGCTGCGGTCTGTTTGCGTCTCCTGCGCAGCTTGCACAAGCTGCCGCCGCCGCCGGCGTCGCACTCGCTACTGCTCCGTCGGCTGCTGCCACTGCTCTCCAGTTACCGCTGAACGCCGTTTCTGCTGCCGCCGCTGCCAGCCGCAAGAGGCCTCTGGATGAAGAATCGCTAGCCGCCGTCGATCAGCAGCAAGCGCACTTCTTCAATCTGGCTGCTGTCGTTTCCGCTGCGGTATTCTTTCCTTTATTTTAGCCGCTACGTAATATTTAGATTTTATTTTTCAAAACAAAAAAAAACGTGGCGTGCTTTTTATTTGGTTTAGTTGTACCCTAACGCAGTGACGTGTTGTGGCATGAGCTCAAGTGTGCATGAGATGGCATTCTTAACTCACTAAGGTGGTGCTACGTTTAGGCCGGTGTCCCTTGCAAACGTCCTGCCGTTGACAAGAATGGAGCTGTTGTGTACTCAGCGAATCCACAACCAGCTCAGCAATTCACTCCCTACGTTCTACCGGGTCTTCAGGGCTATGTACCTGCTGTGTCATGTAAGTGTACTACAACAAATCCAAAATGAATGACACAATGCACAAAATGGTTTTCCTCTTGAATGCGGAGATCTGCGCACGCACGACGACGCTCAGCACTTGCACCCGCGTGCAGGAAAAATGTGCAAGACGTGTGTGAGCTCGTCGTTTGGTGCTGAAGCACTGTCGAATTCGTACGACTGCAAGCAGAAACCTTTGAGAAACCTTTGGTGCACGCAGTGTGTAGCACGTTGCAAATCAAGCTTATATAATACTTTCCGGAAGTGATAAACCTATATTTTTTGTTTTGTCACGTCGCGTTATATCGAGACATTTAAGTGGTTTTAGACTAAATCATATCTGTATAACTGTGAGAAATTTTCGTGTACCAAATTCAATTCTCGGTGTTTCCAAACATCGATGCTCACGTCCTATTAAAAACCTTATGTTGTTCACACTATCACACTATGCTAACGCTGGTTTGTTTTTTTTTTCCTGAAATGAGTTCGCTTTCAGTCAGTGGGCCATTGCCACCTCGCTACTAGAACTAACGGGAAAATTGGTGTGGTCCCGTTGATGCCGGCCGTGGCCCCCCTTCTTCTCTCCGCCGTCCTCTGTGATCTTCAACGGTGATTATTTGCTTTGTGTGTAGTTCCACTGTATAAAAACACTCTCCTCGGCTTTCGTTTTCTTGTTTCAAATAGAGTTAGCTAGCACAAATTCTAATTGAAACGCCCAATTTCAAACATCCATTCTGTAATGTTCTTGCCGCGGAGCCCTCGTTTCACGCTTTGATGGATGATCTCGTTCGGTCGGTGCTCGTCTCGCACGGGTTTTCTAGTCGGGCGCCGTGGGGCTTGGCCTACGTCCGTGGCTTTGCTGTCCGTGACAGCTTGCTAAGTCTTTTTTTCATTTCCTTCATTGAATCATTCAGTTTCTAATTTTCAAATCTTCAGTTCAGATGACTTATTGTCATAATCTGGTTCTCGTTTTCTTCTGTTTTTTCCCTTTTTTTTTGAAAATTCCTGATGTCGTTGAGTGCATCCGCGATAACTGTTTCACAGCGGGTAAGGGAGATACGAACAAACCCTTTCGCTATTGTTCATTTAATAGTATTTTTATTTGTTTGATTACACTTATGAATTCGTAGAGTTATGACTCGAAACTTGTTTTAAAACTATATCTGTTTTATATGAACGACTTATATGTGTTTTAAAATTTTATCTATTATAATATTATTTTATAAAAATTTCTCATCTAATTTTCTGTGAGTTTAATGAGTGCTTTTTGCAACGAAATTTGATTATCGTTCACGTTGACTGGAACGTAAGACGCTAGAACCGCTTTATGATCCCCGTTTTGAGAGAAGAGTCTCTCTTTTTCCTCGATCATTACTTCATACTAAATGAAGTTAAATTGTTGTACTATTTGACAGTTTTGTTCTAAACACTATGTTTTCTTGACGTTTTAAGTCCGTACGATTTACTATGTTTTAGGTTATCGATATTGATAAAAAGTTCTACTTTTGACTACGGTCTAGTGACGTTTAGGAAAGGATTTGTTTTTGTTGTTGTTTATCAGGCAACAAAGTAGGTGGTGTTGCTCAGTGTTTTTTTTTCTTGTTCATATATTTTCGCAGTTCCACATTGGCGCTTAAGCATCGATCATATGAACTCGTTCGATTGTATTTGAGGCTAAGGATGTGGGTAGAAGATGCCGTCACCTAAAATGGCATCTTATATTGGCGATAAGAGGAATATGAATTCAAGAAGGACGAGAATGACACGTTGACGAATAGGCGGCATTGAGACCTCAAGAGCTCAAGATGTCGTTTACGATAAGATGGAAATCCTTACACACAATGAGTATTAGTGAGAATGATTGAAAAAAGTTGAAGATCGATGGACGTTAGACATGAAACCAATGCGACGGCATCGTGAAGACGAATATGCTTATGATGTCCTTACAAACGTTGATTGCCTTACAAAATCGATTTGATGTCGTGCAATTTTTCAAGCATTCCATTTATGTCCGCATAAGAATGCATATTGCTTACTTATTAGACAGAGTCACTCATATATCACGTTTATATCCCTTTCTCCGAATCTGCGCTTCAGAAAAACAAAGTCATCTTTTTTCTTTCAACTAATGACTGCCACTGGAGTGATCTGGGTAGATGAAAATCACTGATTATTTCAATCGACAGGCTTATGAGAGCTATACCGAAGACTAAAAATGCCTACTATCACCTCTATAATGTTACGAATGGAGTCGAATGCATTATGCAATCTTGAGAAGGTAATTGAAGCCAGACGTTTCTCTTCAAATTACGGCAGCATCTTGCACTAATCTATTGTCAGACAACTGTTGTACTCCTACATGACGCTATACACCTAAGAACGAACAGTGCCAAATGAATCATAGCTCGTATTGCTTTAATGGCACCAGCATTGACACAATGAGTAGGTCTTATCAGAGTGTTCTAGATATCATGCTAACAAAGATAGCTCTTTGTGACTGTCGAAATTCTGTTAACCGTTAGCGACTAATTATTCGAGTTTCACACCTCATGAGAAGACTAAGTAGGCTCCCTTTACGTTTACTATGGCTATTACCAGATAAACAACGTTTTTATCGCCCAATTGGTATAATGATGCAGTTGGACGTACCACGCGTTCAACATGACGAACATTTGAGTTATTGTAGCTGAAGATTATAGAGTCTTGACAATGACGTTTAGCCAACAATTAAACATTCTATATGCTGTTGAACCTGTCTACTCCGTAAGAAAACAAGAAAAGATTACCTAGGACCGACTACCTATGAGCCTCGGCATAAACTGTATTTCAGTATTTTTCCCGGTTAAACAGATGCGAGGTTGTGAATAATAATAATATTCATTGAGTGTACGATAATACAGCACTGTATTAATACAATGGCCAACATTTCAGCGTTTTGGCCTTCTTCAGAGCCTGAAAGGTCAAATTATTCGCAATTTAGACAGTCAAATCCTTCTGCAACCCTGGGAGAAAAACGTAATAAACAGTTCTTTGTATCGTGTATAGCAAGCTTCTTCTTGAAACACTCACCGTTTATTTACTTTGTAAAAAATATACTTGTACTAAAAACCTCGTGTGTGATGAAGCAAAGAAAATCACGGAATATTTCATTCAATGCCGACGTTAATCAATAGTCGGTCTTGGGAAGACTTTTAACGATTAAACGATGAGTCTTCTACTAAGTAAATGGCAAATCGATTTGACCTATCCAGTCTTTGAAGAAGGTGAGATCCGTAGAAAGTCAGCCATTAGCAACCTAGCTTCTGCTTGTCAAAGAAAGTATAATTCATGGAAAGCAAGGTCAATAGAAAATCTTTTACTTCAGACATAACAAAATAAGAAATAGTATATAAATCAAGATTAATTCATCAAATCTACTTGTCATTTGAGGTTCTTGTGTCACTGCATCGACTTAATCGAGTAAATCTTCTGATAGTACCTAGAAATATTTCATTTACTCAGTAGGTATGAAAATTTTTTACATTATCCAAACTCCATCAGAGTCAAACAAGAGCAGTGATTACTGGATAGATTTATTGTTGTCACCACGTGTCTACTTATGATATAACACAAGAGGGGAGCACAGTAGAGAATATTTGCTCAAAAATGTAATATAATACTCCCCGTACTGCTATTGTATGTAACTGTTGATAGTTATTAAGCATACGATTGATGCAAGATGAGCGTGAATGTGCTGGGAAGAATGGAGTGTGTTGACAATGGATTAAGTTGCGGTGCTAAGACGGAAATGAAGACGTCGCTTTCTTTCGAAGCAATTGCCAAACAGATAGTAACAACGATACGGAATACCCATCATCATATTCACGTGAACTAAGAAACAAAGTAGGGCGTTTCAACCTCATTACATCAGAAATGACTGTGAAGAAAGAAACGGTAGAATTCCAGGAAATCAAGAAACTACGACAAGAAAAACATAGCGAAATATTGATTCAGAAGGAATTGGTGAAATTGAATATGTTTTACAGATTTACAAGAGGCGCTCATCTATTTTTCAGAATGAGGAAGTGTTGTTATATGTGGTGAACACACACATACACATACATACACACACATGTACAAGCACCGATACATACACAGTTACACACACATGCATACATATGTACATACAAACATACATACATTCACGCATACATACATGCATATGTACATATATACGTACATGCATACATGTTGCATGAATGCATGCATGCTAAGGTATGTACATACATACATACACATACACATGCGTACATGCATATTAACATACCTACACACACATACACTTATATGCATACACACGTACATACATTAAATACATGCATGCATACACACCTACATGCTTTACATGCTTACATACACACATACATACTACAAACTATATACATACATACATACATACATACATACATACATACATACATACATGCATGCATACATACATACATACATACATACATACATACATACATACATACATACATACATACATACATACATACATACATACATACATGCATACATGCATGCATACGTACATGCATACTCAACTGTCAATATGCAGACGCCGCGACACAAGCATGATCACACATGTACACATAGACCGATGCATATATATATATATATATATATATATATGTAGGTGAACACATAGACAAGCTCACGTATGCAGAGAGATAGACTCACACACGCAGATCTTCACAAAACGAGCAATTTGCAAAATGATTACCATCGATGTTAATTGGTGGGAAATATGAGTGAGCGCTACAAAAAAAAAAGAAGAAAACGTAAAATGTTATATGTTTTTATTTGCATGAAGTACTTTCATTCAGACACATTCACATACCTTATCTCACAAAACAAATTAATATATGCTCATCGATTGAATTTTACCAACTGCTCTTTTTGTCTTAATGAAACCTGCACGAGTTGGTCCTACTCTTTCAAATGTAACGGCTGACGTTATGGCGAGATCGCCTCCTCAGAGAGGAATAGACGTACTGTTCCAAACCACGCTCCATCATTCGATTTATAATTGCTATATCTAGCGGGAAAACAATGGAGAAAATCAATTCAAGTATACCTATATAGAAGAGGAGTGCTGCTACACACTAGGAAAAAAAAACCTTATTCAAGCTAAAAACTGATATGAGATAAGGTATCGTATCATTTATTGGCTTCGAACACTCTCTCTATTACTGGATTTTCGAAATTTATCCGAAACGACTCAAGGGTTACCACACCGATGCTTCTGACTTATGTCCCCAAGATTCTCACTACCACTTCAAAGTCGTCACCGTTATGTCTTTCTATCAAATGTGCACCTAAAGGAGCACTTCTTGGACTTTTTGACTTTCCATCCAGGTGTTCTTTTATGCGGACGCAATGTGGGTGCACTTGTGTCGCTATGGTATTCGTCACCACATGTCATACAAGAAATCAGGTATATTGTACTGAAGCTTCGAGTCTCCCTTTCTACCATCAAAACACACCACACAGCCCCTTGTTTGACACAGACGGTCGTATAGGCGTACCGATCCAGTTGACGGCTCACTGTGTTAGGTGAAATATTTATTATTTCTGCGGACTGTTTTTGAGATGTCTCCAATCGTGGTACTTATCTGTTTCGATATAAAGAGTAGAATCAAGACTATCCCCATTTGGACTCAATATCCTGTTTACGTTATAGGACTTCTTTCTCTCCACTCTTATGTCAGTGAGAATTCGTGATCATTTTAGATGGCTATTTCTTATGCCAAATGTAGTGACCCCTTCTTCTCTTCTATTCCCGTGCAAGCACATGTTTATGTTCGCTACATATTTTGAACCAGTGCCTTCTATGTACAAGAAATGAGCAGAGTAGTAGTGTTTTAGTATAAATTATTGCTTGGCTTTCAATTTCGTTTTATCGTTCCGTAATGTGTTTTAAATACCTTAGCAAAGTAATATTTGAACGTTCCAGAAAGGTCGTTCGTTCTTTCCAGGCTTTTCTCGCGTGAACCTAATATACTCAAACTGCCAATTTAACAACACTCCTGAACATGCACCCACCCTCCTTTACAGAGCACAGGAGCAAACAATCATCTATGTATCGGCAGGAGAGCAATGGTCCACGATCAATGACTTAGGCTTCCACACTAGACTTAAAGGCAACGGAAGATTCGGTGCTAGTCGCTGGTTCATTACAACTTACCGATTCAAGAAAAATATCTTTTCGTCCATTTGCCCTTTCGGGGCCGTGGACTCACTGACTCTGCATCTCTAATTAGCAATTCTAGACGGTTTGCTCCACCTCCTCTGCGGCTCGTACTCCCATCATACCATTGTTGGAGGCAGCAGCGTGCCACTGTTAGATGCAGCAGAGCAGCCTGCCAATGTTAGACGCAGCAGTCAAAATTGTTAGACGCAGCAGTCGAAATTGTTAGACGCAACAGCCTGACATAGTTAGATGCAGCGTGCTGGGGCTTAGAGGTGCAGAGGAGATGGAGCAAATCTGAAATGAACATGCAAAGCCGTGAGTCTGCGGTCGCAAATGGGCTAAAAAATGGAGCAACCAGATATATGTTTCAAATAGTCATAATCTTTCTTTTGAGTCAATAAGCATACCTGACACTTTTCATTAGGCGGCACAAAATAAAAAAGCGACCTCTTTAAGTGGGAAGAAATCTCCATGAGAGAGCTAGTATTAACCGAAACCGCAAATTTACGGCTATTGAAATATGTGCTTTTTTGAGAAAAAACCTTTTAGAACGCTGTAGAACTGAAAATTAAATAATTTTCATTTGCTGGAAGCACTAAAAGCATATGAGCGTATGGACGAGATCTTTGACAACCAGAGTCATGCGTTTTAACCGAGTTTTTTATTCGAAGTGAAGAAAAAATCCGAAATTCAATTACAAAAATCGCACTGCGTATATGAGTCGCGCCAGCGCGACCGATATCGATTTACTGCCAGCACATATCAAGCTTACACACTAGTCCACAAGCAAATGCGCAACGTGCGCAATCTTATTTCCACTGCTACATTGCAAAAAAACGGTCTTTTTAGAGAATAATCATGGCATAGGAATCGTCGAAACTTACGCTATTGATTAGTTACGTATAATTCAAGGAAAAACTTCTAATCTACGAGAAATACGCGTGTTGATCACAAAGTTTTCCTTTTGCTAAAACGATATAAAAAAGCCTTCTTGAAAAGACAAACATCTAGCAGTTCTTGAGTGGCTTGTATGGTGGCGTCATGCGAAGCGTTCGTGTAAAGGGCGGTAATCGCATGACTCCATTTAAATAAGTGCTATTTGGTCGCAGATGATTCAGATGTTTTTATTTTGATGTTGAGGAGATGAGTTGGTATAGATTATGACCCTCTTGGGACCATAATTTAAATCGATGCACACAAGTTGCTTCTCAGCCGGCAAGCGATTTTTGTTATTCATTTATGAGCTTTTCTCTTTTCTGGAAATAACTCTAGGTTTCTTGTAATACTTCAATGCGTCATAATTTTCCCCACACCCTCCTTTGCCTTAGTGCAAATGTAACTTTTATGTATTGGTCAAAAGTCCTCGTTCACTGAGCAATTATATTTTTGTGGGCATTCTGTCAATTGTAAAGATTGTACAGAGAATATTATGATAGAAGTTCATTAGTTTAGATATTTTTACTATATGCAATACTATACCGCTTATTTCAAGTGCTTTTTCGAGACCACATCCGAATTGAATTAATCTCATAATCATTATTTGAGCCCATTTAAGCCTATTATCTCAAATAATAACTGTGAGGTATATACAATGCTCAAAAGTTATCATGATGACTGAGAACTGAAAAACAATGATTAGCCTATCAAAAATGATGTTGCTCAACCCGTCGGTACAACTTCGTCGGTTAATCTCACTATAATTAAGTTTGATAATTTTCCCATATAATTGAGAGGTTTTTGGGAGGTCCTCTTTTGCTGGACAATGACTCCACTAGGCTATCGGCGGCTCAAATCATGGAGAATTCAAAAGGATATTTGCTTTTTACTATGTTGAAAAGTATATTCTGTCACGTTTTTACGGTTATTCTTACGTAATCATTTGATGGTCTCTTTATCGTAATTGATACCATTCAAAAACTCGTATCTTCTATAGCTGTATGATAATTGCTCTCCTTTAGAAATAATCACGCAGGTGCTCTGTCACATCATCGACTGTGGCAAGTCAATTTCCTATCAAAAAACTTTCCTATCAAGGAATGTTGCAGAGATCTGAAAAGATAGTACTTACTTGAAGCAGAATCTGACCATACGGTGGCTGAACTGAACGTTCCCTCTATAAATCTTCAATCTTTTGCAATGTCAGACGCTCAATATGTAGACAAGAGTTGTCATGACGCCGTTTCGATGAAATTTTCGCAGCCGAATTCAAACGTTGGTATCGCCTTCAAAGAACTTTTTGAACCATCTTTGTGTGATTCGTAAATCAACTATCTTGTGAGTAAGTGCACTACATAGGTTTGTGTTTATTCGGTAGCAGATTGGCCCAAGTACAAGAGACGTTTACGATTAAAGTTTTGAAGTGTTCATTTAAAGTGATTTTCTGCAGCGACAAAAAATGAAATGGTCAGTACATTCAGAATCTCGAAATCACAAGCTTTCGAATGGTAGAAAACACAATAATAAAGACAAAGACATGAATTTACTGCAGTTAAATAAAAATTAAAAATGCGAAAGAAATCAGTTTCCAACCTGATAGTAAGGTCTATAGCGCTGTGACACCAAGAATAATCATGTTTCACACGCGTCGCGCATTATCTCGCTTATATTTCGCGAGATTGATGCAAATTGATAAATGTGGGCTCTGACAAGGCCTACTCCGACTGCGTATCAAATGTCACACTTCGTAAGCTTCTTCTAAAACCATATACGAAAAAATGTGTTTTTTGGATTGCTCTTCTACTCTATCGTCAAAATATAAGCAGTAAGGATTTGAAATGCATTGTTACCCCTTAATGTGTCCATCGCACGAGAAAGCGGAATGTTTTGGGATACAATCCTTTTTTCATGAAGTTCGACCTTTATAGAAGGCTTTTCAATAGCATATCACTTCTTTCTAATCATAAAATCTCTCTGAACTTTACTATACGAGCACCAAATAACAAATAATGACCAAATAAAACTAAATGCGAAATTCAAGCGACGATGTGACTGCCCAGAGTGTGAAACGCGATTTTTTTCTTTGCTACAGCGTATTTAGAAATAACAAGTTATTCGTTGGAATCATCACTTTACAAGCTATCGAACGGCTACTGAAATTCTACTAAAAAGCCATGCATAAGCGATAATGGCGCACACAACACTTTAAAGGCAAAACGTAATTTCTCCTCGTTTTTACCACAACGCAATAAAAAGCTTCGTTAAAAGAGTAAGGTCATAGCTAAAATGCGTTTCTCAAGCTATCAGATAGCTATCAAAAGTAAAGTCAAAGAACTTTACAGTAAAAAAAAACCAAACAAGTGCGAGTCCAGAATACACCATACGCTCAAAAGAAGGAGGTAATTTTCTCTGCGATGTTACATTTCCCTAAAAAGCGATCTCAAAACGAGCATAGCATTAGAACCGCAAATTTTTCAGCTATCGAATAAGCTAGTGAAAAGTTTGTGCCCGAAGAGGAAACCACGGAAACACCCGTGAACCACTTTGGTAAGCGTGGCCCCAGAAGGGAAAACAATTACGATAACAGTAAGTCCGAAAACCATGTATCTTATCCGCCAACCAGCCTATACAGATGATAATCGGTCTAACTTTGAAATAGTGATGGTCGGTCGATACAATATCATTATTGGAGGTGATGGCCTTTAGAGAGAAACATTCCAAAACGCTTTTTTTGTAATTCTAATAGCGATTGACAGAGAATCTCAGCAAACTCTCCATCATTGCCGCACTCTCGAATCTGGCGCATGCCATATTTTCGTTCATGAGGTAAGTTCAAGCTAAATCTTTTGAATTGCTACAGGTATCATTGATTAGTTTTTCACACATTAAAATGATTTGACATAATTATGAGTGTCATTAAGGATTTTGATGTGGGTAATACTCTCGAGACAGACAGAGTCCATGCACCGAGTCTTCGTTTCCAACATCATGTTATTGCATTGCTGGCTATAGTTAAAAGTAAATCATCAATCAAAAGCCGTTAGCTTGTTCATTTTTTGCAAGCTCACTTGATTGTAGATATACTACATCATTTTGATTCAGAAGCCAAACAGTAAAAAATATGTCACACAGAGCAGCCTACCCATATCCAACATCTCATCAAGAGAAAGTAAATCAAGGATATCGTGTGAAAGGTAGCTTCCTCGTAACCTAAAACGACCTCGAATCCGGTGTAGCTGTGGTAAGTGATATGGGCGCAAAGAGACACTGAAACTTGCTGAAGTTACTGGGTGGTTCGGGCGATGACCGCAAATTGACGACGGCTTATAATTTTCAGCACCGTTTAGTGTTAGCTATCACCAAGTATATTTCATGTTCAATTGATTCTGCAGTGGGTAACTGACTTTTCTTTACTGGGCGTAAACGACTGGCATTTTTCAAACTATATCTAGTTTTGTCCCTCTGGAAAAGGTTAAAGAGCCATAACGTGAATAGTCTAAATAATTCGCAAGTTATCTTACAACTATAACGTATTATTATTGAGGTATTTTGAAAAAAGGAAAGCACACATTGCGAAGTTGAAGTGAAGGAATTGTAGAGAGAGTAGTTCCTTGAAAAATTCAACGTGATGAATTCTTTAGACAAACAGATTGACACTTTACAGCATTAGTTGAAGAGTTTGGAAGTGTTTCCACTTAGCACTTTTAATGCTTCTTTGCGAGAACGAATGTCCGTGTGGGGCAATAATCATAGGTGTTCCGCAACACACTTGTTACCACTAATTCAATTAGCTGTCTATGGTACAACAATCTCCCATACCTACAGCATCTACCAGACTTCTCTGGCAGTATTAAACACTGATTGCATACGTCAGCAAGCTATTACGGATTGTTTTATGAGGAGTATATGATTTTGGATGTATCAGTCGTAGTGTGGAGAGCCGAATGCATTGCTCACCCTCAGAAATAAGCCGACATCGAACAGTTTATCTTTTTGATCCACTATACAAAAAGGCTTACATTTTGATGAAAATTTTCATTTCACAGAGATGATCAAATTAGTGTAATGGAATTTGCTACCAAAGGGACGTACATTTCCAGAATTCAAAACTAAAATGGGGTTTTTTTATTAGGAGAGGACAAATGAAAAACCGATCTTCCTCGATGGAATGGAAGTTTCCATAGGAGTAGTAGTAACCATCCAAAAGCTAAGACTCAAAGATACAGCCCAAAATTGCCGCTTTTTCAAAGCACCCCTTTATAACGTTGTGGCATCCATATCAAAAACTATGTTTCCTTCTCATCTTTCGCCTTCATTTTTACAACACGTATAATTCACTGAAAGCCAAAAAGCATACCAACGTCTAGAGAAATTTCCGAGGTATCTCAGTAATTTGCTTTATATGGAGTTTCTTTCACAGCGAGGAAAAATTTTCAATTGAATAACAAATATCGGTCGTCCCGCATATCCCCGCTTGGCACCACGGCCGTCGTCTTGTCGGATAGCCTGCAAACAACGTTGCAAGAAATGTAAAACTTATCTTACTTTTCCTGCTAAACCTTATTTCCAAAAATAAGCACATCGCTAGAATCAGAAAACATCACGCCATCAGATGACTGCTGATAGTTTAGAAGGTGCTCTGTCCGCTGAGATTTGAAACAGAAATTAAAAAATCAGAGGATATACAAAGATCAAGAGAGCTTTCTGTAAAGTCAACACATTTTTGAGTTCTTTGAAGACTAAGCCACAGTTTGGGTGCTAGCACCCTGAAAATTGAGTTTTGTTCAGCGAAATATAAGGAGATAAGGAGAAAAAACACGTGGTTTTCCAAAATACGATATTATTTTGAAAGTTACAGCATTATAAGGGAGTATTTTAAAGAGCCGGTGAAATGAAGGTGTGGCCTTAAGTCTCAGCTTTCGAATGGTTACTAACACTCCTGTGAAGAGTTTTTCGCCAGCGAATGAGATTGGTTTTTTCATTTGTCTCCTTCTAATAAAAGAACCCTAAAATATCACACACCGAAAAATACAGTTGGCACCCATTCCTCGACTTCAAAAAAACCTGTTTCGAGTTTAGTTGAAGTGCACCTGACAAAGGAAAAACTGTCAGAATCAGTCAATTATTAAAAATGCAAAAGAAAATTTGGAAGCGCTCTCACATAATATAAAGAGCCAATATATTGCAGCTGGATGATTTGCTTGAGCACTTTGTTTAATCCGCAAATCCCTGAGTTTCTAGCATACAATTCTTTTTTTTTTGTCTTCTTCTTGATCGTCATAGAGTACTGAGCGAGCACGTTTCCTCGTGATCTCGAGATCAGCCTGACAGTGACGTTCCATAGCGGTTTGCTGTTAACTGCAGGAGAGTGTGCGGGAAGGGATCATCTTCGCGCTGTGCTGCGACAACCATGACAACTACTCGCTCACAGCAATCTCACTGGACAAATTTGCAAATAAAATTACAAAATAGGCGGACTAATGACAAATGTTCCAGCATATTTATTTACAGCATTGTGGTCGCTATCATCACTTGTATAGTGTGAAAGTAAAAGTCACATGATTTTGCCTTTATTAGGACATTTTTGCAAATGACTGTTTCCTGCGCGGATTTGTTCTAAGAGAACATTACAAGCCATCTAAGGAATGAAATTCCGTGGAAAAGCTCATTGAACATTGAGTATGACAAGTCCATGACACTAGCCTTGAACCTCCGCCCGCGCGGCGGCGAGCAGCCCACAATGACGATTACTTTATGATACAGTCCACCGGGAAAGCGGTTGTTGGTTTGGCTCCACGTCACGATACTTCACTGTGGTTTTTCCTGGTGTTATCTTTTTGTTTTTAGGAAAACATAGTCAAGAAACTGAAAGATCATATCATACCGTATCTCAAATAGTAACAGCGTAATGCATGCTATACATTGAAAAAATTTTTAGGTCTTCTCGTTTTTCGCAGCAATAGACACTAGATTAATTAGAAAGTAATTAAAATTGCTTAATAACACTATTTAAATATGCGCAATCAGGCTGAACACATTTTTGCTATCTCTCAGGCAGAAAATCAAAACAGCTTTGTATAGAATTTCTGAGCTTTCTTCTGGTATCAAATTTGCCCATACTTGTCAAATAATGACCGCTCAGCAAAAGCTTCATCACAGTTCCACGTGAGCTCACTCGTGCAGAAGTCTATCCTCATCATCTTTTGGGACCGAATCGGGAGGAATCACCGAAATTTGCTACCAGCTGGAGAGACGACCTACAACTGGAGAGACCTTGGAGAAGACCAAGAGCTACTGTAAGCACCTGGACCGCTGCAATCGGACCCTGTCACGTGGGCGTCGCCACAATCTCGGTCTGCCCCAAGATAACGCTAGGCTGCGTGTCACCGATTTGACAAAGAGAAAGTCGACCAAACTGAGCTGAGAGTTCTTGAATTATCCGCCGTACTATCCTTATTCGTCGCCATTTGATTAATACCTTTTCGGCGCTGGCGCACTTTTTAAGCAAGAAGAAGTTACGAGACATTAGTCATTTGCGTCGAGGATTGACAACTTTCCTTGAAATTGAAGGTGAAGAGTTCCATTAGCGCGGCAACGATTTGTTGCCTGGGAGATAACAATAGTGTGTTGAGGCTGATAGCGCATATTTTGAATAGTTTTGAAGAAATTCCATCTATTTCTGGTTGATAAATTTGGTGTTTAATGCTCCAGTGCCAAAACTTATGAGATATAATATTCATTAGCACTTATTAGCACCCACCTACTTACAGCAATACTTATAGCATAACATGTTTATATAGAAAATAAACAACAATAGTACAGTTCAAATTATACAATAGAAAAATTAATCACAACACAAATACAATGAATACTGGTATGTGGTAACCAAAGAAAGATGCCTTTTTACGTAAAACCCAACGCACAGGTTCCGCGAAACTGACTTCATTCACTTCTATATAAGCCTCTCATAAAAAGTCATACACTGTATAAAATACGTTTTTGAGCTCAACTTTCACAACTTGATTGAAAGAAATGCAAAAAGTTGATTTGCGTTGTGAGCCCGTGGATCTGCGTCTTGCACCACGAAGTAGAGAAATGTGAGACAAGTGGGCGTTTTTTTTACTAAAATATTTACGGTATAGAAGGACCTTTAACAATAATCAATACCAAAAAACAACAGAGAAAAATATGCTGTAAAACGTTATAGTAGGGGATTCAGGCAGCAACCGTATTCTGGTTGGCCGACATCACTAAGCACTCTGCACCGCAGATTGCTGGCTGCACCTGCCGTACCATATCTGTTGTGCACCTCACCTTTAACTTTTGTTGACACTCATAAAAAGAACAAAGCTCTCAGCGTTGATCAATCTTTGGAGATGAGAAGAAAAGCTTAGAAGACTAATCTTTATCTAAAGCTTCACGAGGTTGGTATCTTTTCCGAATCGATTGCTCTTCTTTCCACTCGATGGGTTTTCGCGATTGCTTGTGGCCGACGTTTCGGCAAATACGCCTTCTTCAGAGCCTTACCATCTAATCCAGGGAAAAAAATCTTTGAGAATACGCTGTGCATCGTCCCTAGTTTTTTTTTTTAGTTTCCTTAAAGGTGATTGAATGCAGTAGCCTTTACAATGACTCTCGGTGGCATGCCGATTTATCAAATGGTGTTGCTTATCCTCTCAGACAACTCTGTTACCAAATCACCCATCCTAGAGGTACGGACAGCTTGGTGAGCTATGAGCGTGAGAGTGAACCATCGACTCTGCGTGTGACGCGTAGCACTTCTAACCACTGCGTCAGTGCTCCAATACATGTACTATCCTATAAATCATAAACTCACAAGCCTATTGGTTGCCATGCATTCCTCCGTGCACAGAGATCGGAGCTAAGCTCTCTGTAGCCACCTTTGTAGCAATTATTCGGGTTCTGAGAATTTTGCAGGTATTGACTGGGCACCGGAAGAATACTTCAAATATTAATGCTTACCAAAATACCCCAAATAAAATATCGGAGTTTTTCTCGAGACACACTCGGAAACATACTTTGCCATAATGACGGAATACACCATTCAACCATTGAATATTATAAAGCTGAACTGTTAAAACTATGACTAATACTGTAAGAGTGCTGAGATATGTACAAAATTGAGAGCCTGATCTATATGTTACGTACTTGAACGCGACAAATCTTTCTGAACGCATTCACACTACTGCATCAAGGTCAGCGCTCTATCTATTTAGCGATTGTACTTTGAAAATGTCTTTCTTCCAGCCATCACTTGTCACTAGGACTGAACTTGGACGCAGAAATCGACACTCCACCCAGAAGCGTGGTTGAATTCATCATGCATACATCAGCTTTCAAGTTTTACTCGTATCTTAGCATCTATATGGTTAAACAATTCCCAAGACCGACTGTCTATTAACCTCGGCATGCTTCAATATAATTACTGATTTTCTTCTTTGAGCAAAACACGAGGTGTTACAATACCACGGTGTAACACCTCGTGTTTTGCTCAAAGAAGAAAATCAGTAATTATTTGGTTAAACTCAATATCGTAGCCTGCGATTATCAAAGAACTAGGAAGTAAGTAGAAATTATCATTCAAAATATATATCAATGTCTAGAAATTTCCAATGTTTTTACTGCGTTTTTCGTAACGTTATGATGTTTTGTACATACCGAAAAAATTGAGTGGTGAGCATAAATGTGGTGCAGTGGTAGCACGCTTTCCCGGTATAGATGAAATGCTGGTTTGACTCCCGTCTGACGTCGTATTTTCGCTCACCACTCAATTCTTTTAGATGAATCAATTTCTTTGTAATCGTGTGTTTTTGAGATCACGCTTAAAACAGTGTATGATCTTATAACATATTCCATGAGGTATATTATGGCAGTTATAAAGTGCTACATACGTGTTTAGACCTTTCAGCCTCATCAGCAACACGGTGCCTTTCGTTTGAACCAATCCCTTGTATGTGAGATATACCCCCTGCATTTAAAGAAATCGACGACGAAGATGTACACCCATGCACAAAGTGAGCAATTTACCAGCTATAAGCAATCAACTGATAATCACTACAATGTCGCGTAAACTTATCACTGGACATGTAATGATTTGTTATCTCTGCAGTGTGAGGTGGTCTTTTCACTTTGCGCGTGCAGAGTAACACCTTCGTTGTCAATTCCTTCATATTTTGAAAGTATATCCTCTTACAAAGAACTGACTAAACCGAAAGGCACCGTGCTACTGATGGGGCTGAAGGCAAACACACGTACCTAGTACTTCACAAGTACCATAACACCCTTCATGAAAGCCTTAAAATATGTTATCAAATTAATTCCCTTATTTATGTTTGCTGGCGAAGTGCGGGACTAAAATGATGAATGTCAAGTTTCAACCTCGTAGATTTGGCATCTTATTCGGTGAAGAGAACATTTGGTACCGCCTATCGATGACTGTCTCTTTGAGCACTCGCAGTGTCTTAGGGTTATTTGGTTTCAGTGTTTTTATGCTCAGATCAGTGATTCAAAAATCTTTCTGGCAAGAGACAAAGAGAGGATGGATCGAAGAAGAAAGCTCCCAGCTGGCCTGCTTTGAGATCTTAGTGTTACACGGTTCAAATAAATGTACTTCTTCAAATAAATATTTGTAGAAAGTAACAATAAATCTTTGCGACCGTGACATTGTCATAAAGATGGAAAGGAGAAATGGCTTGAATGACGTTAAAACTCTAAGTATCTTACCAATTTCTGCACTATATATTGGCAATGTTGCCACGGGTGAAATGTACAAATCATCACAATGATGAGTTGAAAATACCTAACTTTTGAAAGCAGCCACAGTTCTTTCCCTCGAGATTTTGAATTGACTTCACTTGTCACTGCCTTTGAAGAACTTTTTTATGTTGTTCAGCCTACATCATTAAAAACTTTCATTCCACCAATAAATCAATGCCACCACCTTCTCCAGCTTGACAATGACTTCAGTCGAGTTTCCACATCAGCTGTTTGTTGCGCAGTGTGAGGCCATGTTAGTGGTATCGAGTAGCGTGTGTTAATGGAGAAGATTGTACGACTGAAGTGACACTCAATGATGTTATTCTATACAGCTTACCAGTAATGATTATCCGTTCCTTCAAAGCAGCATATAATGCAGAGTTTGGAATAGTAGCTTTTAGATAATCACATGCATTGATAGATACCGGTGATGCTACGATCTATATATATATATATATATATATATATATAGACAACGATAATTCATAGCATCGCAAGCGCGGGAAATCCCAACAGCGACTTTAATAGCATGAATTTGATACTATTCGCTATACTTCTGCTCTATTCGCAAACACATTCAAAAAGCGTATTTTTTTTACTCTTCCTAGATATTATAGCAGTCATTCGATAGCTTAATTCTTAAGAATTTAAGCGCCGTGTTTTATTTCAAAGGCCTTCATTTTATACAGTAAAAATATAATTTTATTTCACACCAAAGCATTTTCTGCTGCGCAAAACCTTTATTTAAAAACCAGTGATTACTCGACAGCACAAGTTTTGAAGAATTTATTAGCGTTTTTGGTTTTTCAAAAACTTTCCATTGCGCTGGGAGATTGAATTTAGTTCTTGAGGGACCGTGGACCCACCCATGACATCTGCGTCTTCAACCTCCAGCGTGTTGCGGTTAACAATGGCATCTAGTCTTCAATCTATTGCGCCTAACAATAACGTCTAACGCCCAGCGTCCCACTGTTAGACGTAGCGCGCTGGAATTTAGACACCACTGTAAGACGAAATAAGTTGAAGATTAGACGCTTTTACAAATGCAACGCGCCTAGGTCAGAGACGCGAGGCAAGTTGGTACACGGTCCCGTAAGAGTTGCAGCTGCATCTCACATGCGACGAGCATATCATGCACAGGTATGTGAATGAATTTGCAGCACTGGCAACAAGCGATCTTTGTATATTAACCGGTAGCCTTAACCTCGAGAACTTCAATAGCGTGCTAAGTTTTTGGAAAGAAATCTTTCAACATGCTGTAGCACTAAGAATAATACTGCATTGAACGTTTAAGTACTTTTCGCTGGACTCAACATTTCTCTCAGACTTTCAATAACCATTTGATCGCACAAATCTCAGCAATCTCAATGATATGTTTGGTTTTAAAAAGAGACTTATAGCGCGCTGTTACAGTTAAAAGAACATTGAGTTTCACACTCGGTGCGCATCGCTCGCCACATGAACTGCGCTGCCCGATCGACACGGTGCTGAGTGCTAAACTCAATATTCTTTTAGCTGTAGCAGCGCACTAAAAAAATCCTTCTTGAAAATCAAGCATATCAGTAAAATCGCTGAGCTGTGTGCTACTGAAAGTTAATGAAAGTTTGAATGGAGAGCTGTGTCAGCGAAAGATGCTTGAGCGAAAGATGCTTGAATTTGAAATTTTATTTTTTTACAGCATAAATTAGGAGCCTTTTAGAAAATAAGATGCGCCTCCAAACTTTCCGAAATTCAAGCTATCGAACAATTAGTAGAACTTCGGAAAAATTAAATACTCACTTTTTTAATATGGGTGCGGATAGAGGAAGAGTACCATCATCGCTTATTCAAAAAATTTTTTGATTGAGGTGTTTTTCTTATTCTACAGCACTTTCCACATTTATTGTGCGGATACCACTGCTCCCTGCTTTGGTTCGTTTTCTTGCATCAATCGTCTACGAATGCCTTATAAATCTCACGGCTCTCCCACTGCCCGAGGATTTTCGTTTGGTCATGAATATTGTTGATTGCTGATTGAGTTGCTTTTCTATGGATTATTGATATGTAGGCAGTACATTTTTCCTAGACATGCAGACAGGAGTGATGAAAGGCCTGTGGGTCTCAGTGGAGTCGAACCTGTTTTGTGATAGTGATGATCGATATTATTGCAACAGTGCTACCCGCTATTTTTTGATTTTCACACTCTTGACAATTCAAAAAGGAGAATTTGCATTAACTATTCCTCATTCAAAGCCAATTTTGGTAAATGTTCACATGTATTGAGGAAAGTGATAGCTTGAAGTGAGTGTAAAGGATGCTTAAGGATTGATGAAGAGATCAAGCAATTCCCAAGAAGAAAGTTGAGCTAGTTAAGACATGCACTCTTAATCTGTAGCAGCCATAACTGTCGCTTTTGGATTTGGCCACGAGGTGAGCCACGAGGTGGGAGTGAAATAATATTGGTAGATGAATGGAATGGCAAGGCGCGTTTCAGAAGGGTATTGGTGACAAAATCTTTGCTAGGTCGAGAATTCTTCCAAAGAATCACCGCCGAAATTCACAAGCCTCTCAGCTCTATATAGAGGAAGAAATTGAGGGTCTATCAACTGTTTCAAGACCACAGTGGAAATCGTCGCGCTCACTGCGAATCACAGCCCACACGCGATTTTCGTTATTTAGGTAGGGTATTTTCCCCGTTTCGAAAACACTTCTAGATTTCTTAAAACGCTGCGGTACTTCACAATTTTCTTTACACGCTAGTATGCTTTTGATACAAATAGAACTCTACCTGAATGAAAAGCTCTCTTCACGGCGCAATTATACTTTTGTAAGCATCCTATCAGTTGCAAAAGTTGTCCAAAGAATATTGTGATATAAAATCATTCACTCTAATATATTTATCATACACAATACCCAAAAGTCATCATAGACAAATGAATTAACAAGCAACGAATCACCTGTATCATCTGCCGTCCGTTGATCGTTGAGTGACTTTAGCGGGCATCAGCATTACTTTAATTTTTCCCTATTCTGTGCAAGAGTGGCCCAGTGGGTCCTTCTTGCTCTAGGAAATCGCTGAACATCATAGATTTCTTTCAACCTTTTCGTGAAAAAATCCGACCATCAGGTTGGCGGTCTTCCTATGTAGGAATCCAGTCGGTAATAGTTCTCGTCGATCGGTTGCCGTTGAAGCGCATCACGTGTCCAACCCACCTTATTTTCGATATCCTGGAGTGTAAAACGGTGTCTTTGATCTTCGATCGCTGACGTATAACGAATAGTTTGTCAAAAATATGATTCACATTTCATGCGATGCCATGTCATCGTTAACGAAAAGTGAGAAACCCTTCTGGAACCAAGCCCTTTTTCGTAGAAAAAGCTTCTCTCCGAGACTTTCATTAATTATTAGATAACAAGTTCAACAATTACGAGGACTAAATTGCTTTGAAAAAAGTTTTTGATTGCGCTGTAACAGCGAAAATATGGCTGTGTTTCACACTCGGTTTTTCTTTTACTTTGTCGGCCAGGACCTGTGGATAGCTCTCCATTCAAAACTCAGTAGCCAGTTGATAGCATAAATCGAGATTATTTTCTGATTTTTTGTTTAGGAAAGTATTCTGTAAGGTCCTGTGACAGTAGAAAGAAAATCAAAACAAATCCGCATAATTTTTGAAAAAAAAAGAAAATGTTTTGGAGAACTATGGGAAGTTTCGCCACCTCTAATGGCATTGTGAGCAATGATCAAATTATCACCAAAATTTCGTGAGAAATCCAACACAGACTCTGACCTTGCAGATAATGGACGCCAAACGTAAAATGTACTTTTGCCGTCGCTGTTGGTATAGCGCCTTTTTTCAGAACCACGCTCACCACCGAGATCGCCATTTTTGACCTATGGATTGGCCCTCGAACTTTGGTGAATACATTCTATTTCAAAAAAAAAAATCAAAAAACTTTAGTGAAAACTTCCTATCTGGAGAGAAATCATGAAGACGAGTGCATAACGCACTATACACTGCTGAGGCAGATCGCAATTTTCTCTACGTTATTTAAGGTCACCAAAAAAGCCCTTTACGAAACCTAGCATAGTAATCAAATTGGGGTTTTTTTCACCTTTCGACTGTCTACTTAAAATCCTAGTGGAAACATGTGGCGACGAGCAAATCACGAAGAGTCAGTGTAACAATTTTGATACGTTTGGTCCCGTAGAAAAATGCGGGACGTAATTTTTTTTTGCTGTTATTACAGAGCAATAAAAGTCTTTGTTCAAAAATTAAGTCTACAGTCAGAGTTGTCTTTTCTTAAGCTATCGAGTGACTATCAAATTTTTAGTGAAAAACTGTGCATGTTAACTCAAATGCAAAATACACTTTACACTCTGGAAAAACTGACTTTCTTTTCGTTGCCACAGCTCACTAAAAATGAGTTTTTAGAAATTGAACATAGTTTTGAAACCTAAATTTTTCGTTCATCGCATGTGTACTGAAAGTTCAGTGAAAACGTGAGCTCTACGAGTAAATCAGGGAAGATCCCGTGTACAGTTTTTGGTTCATGTGTTACTAAAGGGTTGAGTGGAGGGAGCTTTACACTGCTACTAATCAGTTCTACGTGCAAGAAGTCGCAAGTAAAGCTAATCTGAAGAGCTGCAATGAATAAACTGAAATCAGCGTAGGAAAGAACCTAAACCACAGCTAATTCTCCTTTTTGATGTTTTCAAGCGCAGAGCTAAATGTGATTTGCAGTTAATTTTTGAAATTTGTGACAACGTGCTCTTTTGAGGTAAAGTAGAGTACGAAAAAAAATTGCTTCGAAAATTTCCGTCGTCAGATGAGTGGAGTAGTTTTCTCAAGAGACAATAATAGACTATATTTGGACTGAGCCACATTGATTCAACTCTCCCAATGGGAACTTGTCGTACTAGGTTGAGGAAAAAAGTTTTTTAACACTCGCTGAAAAATTCAACATTTATGCATAAATTTAATAAAAACAAGAATAATTATTCTTCGAAAGGAAGAACATCAACGTTCACGATTTTCTGCCATCATTCTGCAAACTTCTGGATGTGCTCGAAACCGCCATAGCTTGGGCTTTGAGTCAAAGAGTCAAAAATGAGTCAAAGAGTCAAAAACTCTTGACATGACTTTTCAATTTGATCAAATGTCCCAGATCAACGTCCACTCAGTAAATGTTCCATTGAGTGAAAAAACCATAATCGGACGGTGCGCATTTGGACTGTTGGTTGAATGCGGCAAAACTTCGACTCCCTACTCATCAAATCTTTTAAGCCTTCTTTGTGGGGTATTGCTTTGCTGGAAACGGCGCGCGTTTTCTATGAATCAGTGTCGGACAATTTTCCTTCAGCGCATCGGGAGACTAACGGAAATATCTGAGATATTTTCACGAATTTACAGTAACCGATACTGTGCGGAACAAACATAAGATTTGAATTTTTCGTGAGTGTTAAGGAACTATTCCTCAATCTAGAGGCGGGTAAGGTGAATCTTCTTAAAACGTCCCGCCTCAGCTCTTTTATGAAGTTTTCGATAGGTTTTACAACATGAAGTCGAGCCTTCGCATGCAACAAAATTGCAAAGTTCGCGCCATTTCAGCTTTTTAGTACGATTTTTGCAATGGAATAGCATACTCTCGGTATCGTTCAATTGCGCATTTTCTTGTATACATATAGGCATACAACCTACCTATAATTGCTTTAACTTTGCTTTAGCGCTTGACCCCATGTTACAAAACCGAACGAGGGCGTCACAAAAGAGTTGAGTTGTGAAGTTTTAGGGGGTTATACCATACTCGTCTTACTCTCTCGACATTGGACCGTTAGATTACCACTTGAAACTATTATATTAAAATCAAGAATTAGCAATTATAGAAAAAATGGCGCTCATCGGGCACAAAAGTCGTTATCTTTAAAGTCCTATGAAAAACCGTCACATAATTATTTTGCATGTAAAAACACACAAATAATGTCGTTTTTAGCGCACTCTAAAGCAAAAAAAAGAATTTGCGTATCTTTACTTTTACTACTATTACTGCAGAAAAAAACGGCGGAGTCATATTTGTACACTTGATACTATTCTCAACAGTTTGGAACCAAGTGACTGACTAGGAAAACGCTCACATGTTTCATTCAACAATCACTCTATTGCTATGCTGTATAGTCGAAATAGATTGACACAACGATTACCTTAAAGATTTTCTAGATCCACCCACCTAGCGCTCGAAATTTGTGTCCCGAAATGTAGTCGGAGTTGTAAAGTCATATGGGTATCAACAGTACAGACCTCCAAAGGTTTCTGATATGCAAGACATAAGGTGTGAATCATAGTTATTGAAGTGAGAACAATAGAGTGAGTCAAAGAATAGTGGAAGTCTCTTCTACTAGCTCTACTCCATAGACTACTGCGGTATACCTCACATTGTCACTATCGGTATAGCGATTTCAGCCGCTGAAATGATGGAACTCCGCAGGCCATTTAACGCACTCGAGCGATTTGCTGGGACAAGAGCTGCATTTCTCATCTTAGCACTGCAAGTTGTTTCAAGCTCGAGTTATTCGTCTCCCACTCATAATGAAACCATAAAGCTCATGTGAGAAAGCGCCTCTTCTTGATACACCTATTTCTCGACGCCTGGCTTTTTTTGCTGCTATTCAACGAACTATCTACATCAGTTTAGTAGCATTCCACGTACTCATAATACTGGAAAACAATGGCAAGGTTTAGAGTTCTTCGTTTGCTCATCAAAATAGTGATTATAAGCGTGCGCAGTGCAGTGTTTCGAGCGAAATAAAATTCCCACTTTTCTTGAGTCGAGTAAATAGTACCAGAGACATTTGAGAGAGAGCGAAACACTGACTTGATGCATTTGTAAGCCAGCAGAGCTTAGTGTGTAGGCTAAATATGCAGTCAACAATTTCTACGGTTCTGAGAGTGAAACCGAGTAAATGGCAAAACCAGAATTGGTAGATGGATCACTTCAAGTACTTCATCCGCTTATCCACAAAAGTGAGCTATTTTTTTTTACGAAAACCCATTTCACCAATCGCGAACACAACAGTCATAAAGTTTACTGATGGACAATTCTATCAGCGATCGACGCGACAACATGTGATTATAAAATAGGTGACAGTTGTGTATGTAACAAATATTATCGCAGACGTCGGATATCTATAGATAATGACAGCACGATCACCAGCTTCCATAATTGTACAGAAATAAATAAAATATGGCATAACCCCAGCTGGCCCAAAATAGGTTGTTTTGAGAAAAGACACATCCATAGGCCGATATAACTGACTATTACTAAGCGAGATTGCTTCATCTGTACAGTGTTCTCTTCTCTCAGAAGAAACTCATTCTATTAACATGACTGCACACTTGGAAGAAACAGCTGATGTGAGCAATCAACTCAGATCCATAAAATCGACTGTTTTCAAAACCTCGCAATAAACATTCAAATTAATTCCAAAAAAGAATGTCTAAAGTCTAAACGAGGTTGGTACGCTAGGGCCATACACCGATGTTTCGGAGGTTTCAGCCTCCTTTCGGCCGTCAATGACCCCCGCCCCACGTTAAGCCCTGCATTGTAGCAAGGAGGGAGGAGTATGTGGTGATGGCATAGTGTACAATGACACTGGTCCATCACCACTTCTCAGTCGATATATCGCGGCTGGTATATCAAAATTGATCCATAAGATCGACTGTTTCTAAAACCTCGCAATAAACATTCAAAATAACTCCAAAAAAGACTCCATTGCACACTGTAAGAACTCCAAGAAATCCCACTGTACACCATGCCATCACCACATAAGCCTCCCTC